>JAUJPO010003681.1:0-20419 GCA_032270745.1 Tiaropsis multicirrata | reverse complement strand
CTTTCTTAAAATTCAATAACAATTCATTCTCTTCGCAATACTTCACAATTTCCGATAAATCTTCATTAAGAGCGGTTCCGTTGCTCATGACAAGATTGAAGCAAAAATTTCAAACGCAAAAACGCTATGATGAAAATAAAATTTTGCTACTTATATTTTTCCGAACTCAAGAAAATATGTTAGATAAGAATCAGATATGTCTCCATGTTATAAAAGTCAATTTTGCGACCACCATGGCTCATCAAAGCAAAACCTCCGTTTTGGGGGCCATATACTGTACGAAACTTAAACCGAATAGGCTCATCTTTTTTATTTAGACATTCAAAATACAAAAAAGAGAGAGATAGTAAATTATGAATATCTGATCGTTGCCTTGGGATTAGATTGAATGAACATGGTACACGTGATGACCAGCCTATGTTTCGTCATTTAGTTGATTACTCTGGTTTTCGTGATTATGTTTCACTGATGAATACACTCTCTACCGACACGTCATTTGATGTGTTTCTTTCGTATATAAAGCATGCCGTTATTTATAATTTTTACATTGTGGAAATCAACAGCACTTCGTGGTCGCAATTAGAATTTTAGAAGCATTTTTTATATAAAACGATTGTCACCGCGGCTATAAACAAAGGTTTGAAAGTCTGCTAAGGAACTGCAATTATTCTCCTGATAATTGCTTTCCATTGATGTTTTCTCGCCTTTGTTTATTATGTTAGGTTGTTAGATTATTAATTGTTTGATTTTGTAATTTGTGTAATTTGTAATTCATGTTGACAACGACTCGATAAAGAAGTCGAAATATGCATAATTCACTATCTCTCTCTTTTTTGTATTTTGAATTTTCTATACAAATTAACAATAAAACGTAACAATAACAAATTTCTTTGAAACAGATTTTATCCTCTAAGGACAACTGCCACGCGGCAGTTATATACTTCTTGAATAATGTTTTTTTCAACTACTGTAATTCTATTTTTTCAACTACCTATTTTTTTCAAACTACCTTTTGTTTTCAGGTACGACTTCAGCTATGGGATACAGCAGGACAAGAGAGATTTCGAAGTTTAATTCCAAGCTATATCAGAGATTCTTCCGTCGCTGTTGTTGTTTATGATATTACGAGTGAGTTTAGATTTTTGTTTTCTACTTCACAATATTGTTAGAAGGTTCCATTTTCATTACCATATAATTCATCTTCCAATTTTAAACCACGTCGTCGACCTTTAACACTAAAGTCTCTTAAAATTGCTTGAATATAAAAGACCAAATATTTTGTCTCGATACTTCGTTCTCCAAACTCGTTTAAGAGACTTTACTACGGAAAACTTAAATGGTTTCAAATTGTCCACAACCTCTTACTGCATTGCATACCTTACCTATATGCAAAATTTAGTCTAGAAGATATTTTGCGTCAGAGCAACCCAATTCCCATCACATGACATGAGTGTGTTCTTACTTTGCAAGTGAACCGCCGCAAGTGGTAATCGATCCTCGGGCTTTTCATCCAGAAAATTTATCTAGCCTATGACATAACATATATAGCCTATATTTTGTATTAATTATCATTTTTCAAGATACAAACTCTTTTCAACAAACGAACAAATGGATCGAAGATGTGAAAGCGGAACGTGGCAATGATGTTATCATCATGTTGGTCGGTAATAAAACAGATTTAGCTGAAAAAAGGTAAGGCCAACGAGTCATTTTTATATTTTAATAGTACAATCATGGTCAAAAGGTCTGTAGACTTTTAGAAACGTGCTCCTTCCTTCAAGGATTATGTAAATAAGGTCAGCTATTGCTACCATATATACAAACAGACCACTTTCAAAAGCAGAGCAGAGTTGGGTTAAGAGATAGACAATATTAGTCTGGCCAAATTAAAAATAGACCTTGCAAAAATTTACGGACTAGCATATTTGGTACCGTCAGAACCGAAAAATGATCTAAATTGGCGAAAAAGCTCAGAAAAGCCATCTTTGAGGTCAAATATCTTTAGATCAGTACAGAAATCTCGCTTAAAAGTCTTCTTTATAGTTTTTTGAGGGCTTTTATGTGGTATAGATGGGTTTTTTTTAAATGATTTTGAAAATGTAATATTTTTCACCCCCTTGGGCTCTTGCTTAAGAACAACAAACTTTTGCTTATAAAATATTTTCCCCAAGAGCCTCAGAGTGAGGCTTTTAGTATGTTAATCTACATCAAATTTCGGTTCGGACGGTACCAAATACTATGCTAGTCCGTAAATTTTTGCAATGTTGACTTTTTTAATTTCACAAATCGGCCAGACTATATGTGTTGTCTAAAAAAAGGTTTCTTTGCTCAATGAACCACTGAAACTGATCGAATTACAGAAGTATTGAGTTACTGGTGAGTGTTGTTTTCTTCACAGATCTGTATATTTTTCTTTTTAAATGTTTTAGGCAAGTAGCCACAGAAAGTGGTGAAGCCAAATCCAAGGAACTTGGTGTTATGTTCATTGAAACAAGTGCCAAGGCTGGACATAATGTTAAACAGGTGAAAATGATGTTTTCTTGTTTCCCTAACTCAAGTTTCTAAATTTGATCTTTCGGATCCGGAATTTAGGTTTGTGATTATAGATTTTCTAAGCTAACGGACCCGTTACAAGGCCCAAAGCTTGTGATAAGTTTTGGGGAAAAAATATTTTAAAAACCTTTGGAAATGATGATTGTTTTCCTGTCAGTCTTAGAATAATCTTTGAGTAAAAATAATTGGCCGCTCTTCTAACAATTTGCATTTATTTTTGTTCCCTTTTCTTGATTTCCTTGATTGTATGAGGTTTACCTAAGATAAATGGTGGATGCTCGAAAAATTTAATCTCATTCGGTATATTACGTTGGAATGGTTCGTCTTGTATTTTCATTTTTTTGTACCGTATATGTAGCTTTTCAGGCGCGTAGCATCAGCGTTACCTGGCATGGACAGTGCACCTGAACAGAATAAAGATCTAATCGATGTCAAATTAGAAGATACGCCCCAAGACGCCCCTCAAGAAGGCGGTGGGTGTGGTTGTTAAAAGTTTCCCGACTTTCGGTTGTGTGTAGGTATAAGTAGTAAGTAAATCTTTAGAGAGGTTTTTTGTTCCTTTTTTGAATTTTGTTTCTCGGCGCTCGAAATTAAAAGAAAAATTATTAGAATTTATTATTATTTTTAATTATGTTTTTTTTTGTTTTTTATTTATTTAGTCGCTACCTTAAAAATTTTAGAGGTTGAGAATTTTTTTAGCAAATTATTATCTATACTAACAAAAATAGTGTTAACCTTCCCAGCAGAGACACGACGTTTTTTCAACATTGTTTCAACGTCCAAACAACGTTCTGACGCTGAAACAACGTTATTTGGACGCTGAAACAATGTTCCGTGCCTACTTGGTTATTTCAAAAATGTAAGGCCTCAATCAATGATTACATAACGCGGTGATCTCTTTTGAAATTTGTGAGGGTAACTATCCATCTTTTTGATCAGATTCTTGGTGCACGATTTTTTAAAGTCTCCCGAAAGAATTACAATCAATTGTTACGATCAAATTTCGTCCATTGTGTGACGAGTCTTTTAATTTCTTTGCACAAATCTACCCAAAGATATTGTTTGGATCAAAATTTGAAACAGTGCTCAATCATTTTTTTTATCATAGTGCGCAAGGAAAAAGCGGAATCGGCTGGTACAGCTACAGGCAATTTTTACCTCCACCAAATTTTATCGAACAAAACAAAAAACTTCAATTTATCATTCAAAAGCTCTGGAATGAAAAAACTATACAGATTCAGAGGGGACTTTTTAAAGCGAAAAAAAAATCATTTCCCCAATCTAAACATAAGAAAATTAGCGTCAAATGGGCAAAATTTGATGGGGTTTTATGTTTATTATGTGACGTCATAGAAGCACAATTGTGATATTTTTTTGAGAGATTTGTCTCTGATATTCTCGAGAAGAGTCGAGGGAATCAATGCAGTATTATATAGTATAGTCTTCTCTATCCTTTTGCAAGAGCTTTCGATTGATACGTATAGTGAAATCAACCCTGTGACATCACATGGTTGAAGTGATTTTACGCACTGCTTCATATTTGATGTTCTTCTTCTTGAAGTGAACAATCAGGCTCATCCTAACACTGATATAATCTTTTGATGCAACTTTTCTATATGCTCAGTAATTGCACCACACTTCATTATGCATTTAAATGCATTTTGCTGTCTTAGAATAGAATAACTTTTTTGTTTTGTTTTTTATATTAAAATATTAAGCGATTGAAATTGAAGTATTTATTGTAAATTAATATGTCTTCATAGATGCTGCCATTAGATCTTTCCAGAAAATACTTTGAGAGACGGTTAGAAAATACTTTGAGATTTTGACGGAGAATGTTGACCTCCATATACTTCCATATGTACGAATGCAACAACTTGATTTGCTCTCTCGTAAATCAGAGGAGTTTCTTTTCTTTTTTTTCTGGAATTGGGTCTGAACTTACGTCTAATTAGCCCTGCTACTTTAGTTTTTGTCAATTTAACCACTATCTACTAGCTAGCCATGGTAAAAAATCAACCGCCAATTTCCCTAAAAATGTTTTATTTTATATATTCAAGATTTTTGCTTACGCGTTTTATTTCGAGTTTCAATTTTGAATTTAAAAATTAAACTTCTTCAACCCTGATATAAATTTTAAAAAATTGACAGGTACCAAAATTTTACTTTTGAGGAAAACAGATTTTTCACTTTGACAAAACAGTGGGTTTTCGATATCCAAATGCCGGCCTTCTTGATAAATACTATGTAGACCAACAAAATAATTAGTCATCTTCCAATCTTAACCATTTTTCTGTAGGCAGTGTTTAGTACCACACCCAAAGTTATTTTTTTCGTTTACAATAGTATATAGAAACTTATTAAAAAACATATTCTATTATCTATAATTAATACCTTATATTTCTTTATTTTCTTTGAATCCAAGAATAAATTGTTTGTAAGAAATTTGAATCAATAAAAATGTTCGATGATTTTTGTTTACAAAATGCAAGCTTGAGCCCTTGAAAATTCAAAGCTTGAGGTATGCGTCTCATAGTTTTGAAAACTGACATCTCAAAGATTGTATATTAAACACTTCGGCTTTTAAGATTTCGAAGCCCAAAAAAATTGGTGAAAAAACTTTAAAATCGTATGTATTTATTTATTTTTTTATCTAATTTGCATGATAGCATTACGAATCGTAACGCAATGAATGCTATCAAAATTATGAAAAAATGGAGAATAGGACTGAGGACGAGTTTGTATATTTAAGATACATTGTGACTAGAGAGTTTTAATAAATGGATCATGTCGCAGTTTGGAGAACAAGGGCAATGCATTGTGGTTGGTGGAAAGAAATCCTCATAAAGTATAGGGAAGAACAAAATCTTTCCTCAAATCCAATATTTCTTCTTCGCCCAATCGACTGCCATCTGGAAGAAGCTGTTTGGCGAAAACGTCATCTTTTAAGATGTGGCACATTACGGCTCCATCTACACACAGACTTTTGAGGTATGACCCCAACATACGGTAAGAGTTTTTAGACGTTATATATAAATATAGTTCAGACACGGTAAAAGTAGGCGGCTCCTTCTGGCGCCAATTTTGGGGCGGGTTTAAATTAGGGCGCCACCCTTTGTACAAATATTGGTATATAACACGCCCGCAAACTTCGTTTGATCGAAAGTCCTCAATGAGTTGTGTCTCGTTACATGTCTTTTCTAGATATCGAAATTTCTTTTTCATGATTTCGTCATAACAACTAATTGTTTTTAAAAACTTTACAATGTCACTTTTAGTGGAGTTGGAAATTTTGGCTTCTGCTACTTTCTGCTCAATGTTGGCTTTCGAATCTTTCGTCGTATTTTCAACCAATTTTTGCTTGGGTGTAAACAACGGTGTATTGGAGCTAAACTTATCTTCAATCCTCATGGAAGGGATTCGATTGAAATTGGTATCAAGGCTGTTATTGGTACCGTTTGTTGTTAAAAGTGGATTGGGTACTGGAACGGGGCGTCGATTAAGGGCGCGTTGCTCCATGAACGCCCTCTCGTTTAGGCTGTAAACATCATTTGATGTGGTGGCCATGAATCCTTGATTGGAACTGAATTCTGTCGATGATTGTCTGTCATGCAAACTTTGTCTTCTCATCAATTGGTCCTCCTTTCGGTCAAGAAGCCCTTCGTACGAGGCTTGTGTCTTTGTACTGTTTCCTAGTCCTTTTCCAAATACCTGGCTTATTTTTGGAGGCATTGGAACAGGTTTTTGGGCTGCATACCTATATCCATTTTTGGGTTGCTTACCCGTCCTAGGGGGTAGTGGTACAGGATATTGACTTGCTTTATGGGGTAGGAAGATAGAAGGTTGCTGCTCAGGTTTTGGAGGAAGTGGTACATCCTTTTGGCCTGGTTTAGATGGCAAAGGTATAGCTTTGTAGTTTAGTTTACTAGTGCCCTCATATTGTCCGAACTCTGGCTGATCTCCCCTCTCGGGCATTTGGCCAGGTCGGTAATTTAGTATGTATCTGTTGTTGTTCTCCTGGTCAAGCTCTGTAAAAGAACTACCATGATGATGGCTGTTATTTCCAGTATTGTTTTCTACACTCCAGCCGCCAACACCGTTCACAGGAATCTGAATCGATGTGAAATTCCCTTTCATGAAACTCGTTAAATAACGTTCTTCATTGTCCTTGTGATCTGATAAATTACGGACCCACAAACCATTACATCTGGCCCCATTACGCCGGCTTCGTATATCTAAAACGTCGCCGATCCGGTATTGGGTATCCTGGTATGTGAATTCTTGATTGACTTGTAAAAATTCAATTTGATCTTCTTGTTTACATAAACAAACATCTAACACTGTACCGTATAAGTCTCCCATAATTGGTGATTTGTCCAATGATTGCCAGACTTAAGGTATGTTCATATATGTTTTTCACCTGGATTTTTACCTGGTGTAAACTGCTGAAAAGGTTTTCAATGCACTCTTGATTTGTCTATGCTGGTTGTTCTGTGACAAAAGATTGCCAGGACCTTAAAGATGTAAGGAGTGGTTTGTTTTTGCTGTCTGTGTGCCAGATTTTCAAGATGATAAACTCGGATTCGTTTTCTCTTAACCTGATGCTCTTGTCCACTGATGATCGTTGAAAAGCTTTCAATAAACTCGTGGTAAAGTCTTGCCCTCTTGATCTGTCTTTGCTCTGCTGTGTAACCAATGGTTGCCAGATTTTCAGGATGAAATAATGAGATTCGTTTGCTCTTGATCTGATGTTTTCTTGTCAACCGATAAAAACGTTGAAAATTTTTCAAGAATTAGTCTATGACTCTCGTACACGATGAATCCAATTATACTTAAACTTCCTTCTTCGACACAGTTCGTCTATAGACCCAACACATCCAATTTGTGTTCTCTGTTTCTTTAGTAAGATCTCTTCACTCGATCAAACTAAATTGCTTTTATATATAACTTTTATATATAAAAGATTTAGGTGATATCTAATTCGTTGAGATATTTGTTTCTTGTTCTGTTTTCCTTGTTTCAAATCTAAGACATGTCCATACTAAGCGAAACTTATCAATGTCAGATATCGGTATTTAATACCGTTCAATCAATAACAAGATTTTTTTCTCTTTATTATTGCATACAAATTGATTGATTAAAATGCCTCCGCTGTCTAGATATATCTTATCTCGTATAAACTTATAAATCAAATAATTGTTTTTCTATCTGTATTGGTTTTGTCATATTAATAGCTATTGTCAGCAACCTTTTTTAACAGTGTCTTTTTCTTGGTGTATCGTGTGTTGACGAAACCAACTTTGACCAACTCTGAATATGGGATACACGTTTTTTATAAGAAGGTTATGAATGAGAAAAAAACCGTCAGTTATTCTTAACGTGTACCGGTAAAACGGCCCTTTCAAACCGTATATATATATATCAATACGTTATTCGTCGTCTAAGAGTTACAATGTTCTTAATTCTTTTTAAAAAAACAGTGAAAATTGGCTCATTTTAGAGACCTTTTGGCCATTTTTTTAGCCGAAATACATACACATACACGTGGCGATAATATGTAAATATGTGTTTCGATTTCTCCAATAACACCATTTTGAACTATCAATTTCTACTTACTTTACGTTTCGTCTGCACTTTCTGTTATACCTTTTTTCAATCATTTGTCATTAATTGTCTGTTGAGTGTCAAAGAAATTTTCCTGGAAACTCCCACGTTGTTGAATTGTTTGATTGTTTGATTGTGTCATAATGTTGATGCATGATGCTCATTACATAATCTTGTATAGGGCGACTTTACACTGAAGCTTTTCTACTGAAAAAATCGATTAGCAGAAACAAAGGCACCAATTATTTACGGTGAAAGAAACTTATTAACAGAGTGCTTTGTATTTCCCCAAAATGCTTCAAGTTATTGGCTAAAACAAAGAGTCAAAATGAATTTCACAATTTCTATTATAAAATTTAATATCGATCTTTCCTAGATCTAATCGATCTTCCCTCATAAAGTCTTTCGAGAGAATGTAGTAGGTCTGACCAACTCTGACCAATCATCGTAAATAATAGATTCCTTTGTTTTCTGCTAATCGATTTGCCAGTAGAATGCTTCAGTGTAAAGTCACCCATAGGGAAACATCCAAAAGACTCCGAGTTTTGCCACTACTCATTCCCAGCAGACACACAACGTTATTCTAACATTGTTTCAACGTCCAAATAACATTCTGACGTTGAAACGACGTTGTTTGGCCGTTAAAAACAACGTTCCGTGTCTGCTGGGCTAGTTTCGGATTTTTAAACATCCATCCTGTAATCACATTTCACAGAAAGCTCTGTAATTGAATGACCCAGGTAGATTTGTATGATTTTTTTGCCATATTGACGTCGACGGTGTTTCTATATGATGGTATTGCAGCCAAAATTCTTTGACATAACAAAAATGTGGTTAATTTAAAAACCGCAAATATTTGTCTTTTTTGCTCCCGCTGTATATTTTGTACACCGGTGCAAGTAGTTCCACGTTTTTGAAAAAGGGTTCGTATATTGACCTTTTTTCCTACTGATCCTACTACCAATTTAAAACTATCATATTTTTTGCATGGATTCTTAGGTCTGGTGTAAAGCTTTATGCTTTATTAGTTCAAGCTATATATTTGCTTTACAACAAAGCAGCAGAGGATCACTTTTTGTAGAGGACTATCCACATGTAATGTACTTTGTACAACAAGCCAAAGGAAATCTAGCCCATACTAGACCTAATTATTCCTCACTGCCCAAGGAAAAAGCGGCAATTTCTGGTACAGGCAAAAGAAAACCCCGCGGTTTCCTGTGGCCAATACAGAAGGTTATCAAATAAATTGACGGAGACGAGACGGAGAGTGTTGCTTCTGCTCATTTTCCTTATATGGAAGTCAGCACTCTCCGACAAAAAAGTTCCTTCTGTATCTGCCTCTGGTTTCCCATGCTCTCTTTCGCTTTTATATTCGCGAAAATAACTTGTTTTTGCTGCTTAGGTGGTGCTATAATCCAATGGAGGAGAGTGCATCCATTATCCTATTACCTTATATGGCGGAAAGATACCTTCTGTATCCGACACTGAAATGATAACAGATTATGTAATATATAAAGTATAAAGTACTTAAATTTGACTTTAAGCTGTAAACTCATATTTAACCACCTACGCAAAACTTAACGGCCATTTGTCAAATTTTCTTATAAGCTTTTCTTATAATGTACAAATATTGCGACATAGAAAATGTTCGACTTTTGAGACCTATGATTGAACTCTCTGCATAGACTTGCTGGCTCATTTTCAAAAAATAATTTTAGTATTGGATACTGGAAAGATGCTATAGCGTTTGTTTGGCTGTGAAATAATTTTTCATTTGTCAAGACCAGTGGTGGCGGATACAGAAGATACTCAAAATTTTTGATGGAGAGTGTTGACTTCCATATAAGGAATGTGAACCAAAGCAACACTCTCCATCAAAGTTTTTGAGAATCTTCTGTATCCGCTTATTGGTATCAGCGAGGTTACGTTAACCCTTAGAGAGCCCGACGGACGCCATTTGGAATTTTGAAAAAGCAGTTTTACACCACTACAGTCAGTTCCTTAGCTATATCTCAAAACCGCTTTCTTTTAAGGCATACAAAACGAATGATTTAAGAAAGAGTATAAAAAGAGTTTTTTAATAGTATCAAAATCTTTGTCTATCTCTCATGCTACTAGCTTTGACGGTGATTTGAAGTTTGAATTTTCAGTAAAGAAATTGTGGAATATTTTTACTTTTTTCAAAAACACTGCTGAGCCTAAGAGTTAAGCGAGATCAATTTAAGGATGACAGTTAATCTCATCTAGTCTCAAGTTAAATGATTTGGAATTTAAAGAAGGTTAGTTGTTGAATATGCAAAAATCTATCCCAAGATATTGTCCCAAGATAAACATTATTGATATTTTGACATTGTGACAAGCTTTTACGTCAAAGTTTGACATTTTTTGCAATTCTTTTGAAGGATAATGAAGGGCCGGACGTGACCTAAGGTTATATGTCTTCTTCCAAGCAAAGGGATTGAAGATGCCAAATTAATCATACGTCAAATCTTTTTGTTTCAATTGTTTGGGTTGTTGCAGGCACAAAATATTTTAACCCCCTGATCTCGACTTTCTAAAACACCTTGGGTAATTTGGTTGAAAAGCAAGTGGTTTTGACCTATGACTGATAGACTTGATTAAGGTCGTTTAAAGGGCCTTTTCGGACGTACGTTGTACGTCTTTCGGTATCTAAAGGTTAAAGTCTTTGACATCTGTGTGTGAGGGATTATTTTTAACGTCGTGTGTGGTCTTTGGGGCTTACTTTTCTTTTCGGTATTTTTTCAACGTGACGGATACTTCAATCGGATACAAAAAATCCTCTTCACGTACCAACTTTTTATAAGCAATAAGACAGGTTTAATTAAGGCATGCAAGCCTTTCAATTTTTCTTTTCATTTTTCACCGCATTGCAAATTAATAATTGTAAAGCTAAAAGTTTAAATCTTTTCCTACCACGCAGACCCAAAAAACTTTTAGAATTTTAATGTCGTGAAAGTTTCAGCCGATATGTATAATTTATATATAGTAAAGCGTTTATCAAAGAGAGGTGTGATTTTGTTCTTATAAAAAATCTAATGATATGGACTCTTTAAGTTTGCCATACCGCTCAAGAATTGAATGGAGTTTATTTGGTCACGTGATAAATAACTACTTGCGCAATGACGCGATGGAATAGAATTTTTGTTGTGTTACAAGGATAGAGGAGAAAGAAAAAAAGGGATTGCGATCTAGTTAATTTGAAATACCTGATTGGATAGTTTGTTTCTTAATTTCCTGTTCCCTGGGGACCCGGTGACGTGATTATTCCATTGTTTGCCATTGTTTTAAAGTGAGCCTACTTTTAACTATTGTTATCCAATGAAAATTTATTATTCTAGAAAAAAACCGGTTTTTTACTAATCATTAGGCATAAATATCGGTATTTAAGCTGGGACACCCTTTCTTTATTAAAGAGAAATCAATCAAGTCAGAGCCACCCTTCTTTTGGTAAGACAAAAAATTTAATTTTGGTATTTTTCAGGTCAGAACTTTTGAGAACTATGAGATAACAAGCTATAAGAAGGATGAGATAGCGATATTATGTAGTAATCATCTGTAATTTTTTCTTCTCTTTTTCACTCCGATAGTTAATTGAAAATGAGAAAAACCTTAAATAATTTATTTTGAGTTTGAAATATATTGAACAAAATTTTAACAATAAAAGGAAACCCTTTTCGTCAGATTTTTGTGTTATGATTTCTAGATAGGGAGTGCGAGATTTCTCCCAGTTTTTTTGTGGAAGTTATATATTTTGTAAATTTAAGGCTTTGGTTTTTTAAACTTTTAAACCTCTGTCTTGCTGACCTGCCGGTGTAAGTTCTTTTTGTCAGTGAGAATAAAAAAGGGCCGTAAAAATCCAGTAGGGAAATAATCAAAATCGGAACTTTTACCCCTTGTGACACTGAAATCTATCATGTTTTTAGTTGCGGGATTTATATTACATTATTAAAAATTAGTGGGACGATACAATATTTAAATTTCTATGTTTTTTCAATGGGGATAGAGATTTTTCCAGTTGGGACAGTTGACCTATTTTTATGTTGGTACGAATAGTTTAGTATAAATTTTGGCGCTATGGCTTTGTTCTAAATGATCAAGTACAATACTTAGTGTCTATTTCAACTTTTGAATTAATATCTGTTTTTTTTCTGTTTGAAAAATGTCAAACTAGATACAGTCGAAGCTCCAATTAGCGGACACACCAAAATGCGGAGAGCTCTGATTAGCGGACATATTTTTTCCCCCGGCCAAACGTTCCCCGTTACCAAACGTTCCAAAAGGCGGACAGCTCCAATTAGGGGACACCAAGTCGAATTCCCGATGGTGTCTGCTAGTTAGAGCTTCGACTGTATTTCAAATAGGAGGGAGCACCCTCCACGGAAATGAACTTATCGGGTATGGTACAGACTGCGCTCTCTTTTGTCTGACAGTTTATTCAACTATAACATAAGATTTAGCAATGCACATTAGAAAACGAAAATATTAACAGGCTTTCGGATATGATTTGCTAATTTTCTTTACTATCCTAATGATTACAAAGTGAATGATCAACGCTGTTGTTTTGATGGACAGAGATGGATGGATGTTTCCATTGCCATTTTCTACATCTCTCCATTTCCCATTCTTTTTCTTTGTCTTTTCATGCCTCCATCACAGCAGACACTGGACGTTGATTTGACGTCCAAACAGCGTTGTTTCAACGCCAGAACGTTATTTGGACGTTGAAACAATGTTGGAATAACGTCATGATGTGTGCATTCTGGGTTTATTGTGCTGGGTATGGGTATGTCTTGGAGTGGTACACTTTTGGTCCGCAACAGCAGCTGTACAAACAACGTAATTTCAACGTTCCGACTTTGAAACAACATTGTTTAGCTTTAGACGTCAAAAACAACATTCCGTGTCTGCTGGGTATATAAAGATTCATGTTCGCTTCTCTTGAATTCTATATTTAAAAGACGGTTTTGGTATTATTGCCAAGTTGGCCCCGCCTTAATACTTAAGTATATGAGGTATCTTTACGGAAATAAACAGGAAGAATACAAACAGTGATTCAGAGATATGTGTTCAAAAATAACACAAATACATTCTAAAAGAGTATCTAGAGACCAACTGGGAACAAAGCATCCAGTGATGGCTACAAAAGGTTCTCAAACATTTTGACGGAGAGTGTTGCTTTGCTCTAATTTCCCATTTGGAAGTCAACACTTTTCCTCAAAACCTTTGAGTACTTTCACCTCTATCCGCCTCTGACATCATCACCCATAACACACAAAGCGTTGTTTCGACGTTTTTTCAACGTTGAAACATTGTAAAGACGTCATGTAAAGATGTTGCAAAAACGTCTTGTGTAAACCTACCTGGGTGGTATAATGTTGTTGTTATTTGTTTATTTGTTTTGTCATCATTCTTAAAGTGCAAGCGAGTGCAACAATCACTTCAAAATTGGTAATATCTCAAGCCTCTCGAAATCGATAATGATGTATTAGTGATGTAATCATTTCACTTCTCTCTTAAAGTGTTTACCATCAACAGACAATTATTAAAAATCATTACCTCTCTACTACGCAGAATCCAATTTAAACAGCCCCAGATCTCTATAGGGTGGATTTTTACTGTCAAGATTAAACAGTCATATTAATAACTCTTTTGTCTAAAACTAATTTTGTACAAGTTTTACCTGCTTAAGTTTTACCACCCTATAAGAAACATCATTTGTCAATCACATCTACATGTTTTTCTATTAGAACACTGTGACTAGATGAAGAGTCTGCCAAATCGAGTCCGTCGAAGTTTCCGTAGTAAAGTCTCTTAAAAGATTTTGGAGAACGAAGCATCGAGACAAAAATTAGTTTCCTTTATTCAAGAAATCTTTAGAGACTTGTACTAAAGAACGACATGGTCTCAATTTGGCAGATGAATTATATGTGAAGTTGAATTCTGATTCTAGTATCCATTTTGACGCTCTTAGCAGGCACGGAACGTTGTTTTAACATCCAAAACAACGTCGTTCCAACGTCAAAACGTTATTGGACGTTAAAAAAAATGTTGGACTAACACGACGCTGATTCTTACTTGGAAAGCTCCGGCAAAAAAAATTACCTCCTCTCAACATATTCAGGATTCTTCGGAATTTGATGACAAAATCATTTTTTTTAATATAGATTATACGTCACGCTGATTTAGAAAATTAATTTTGATGATTCTTAACAAGCTATATGATGTTGATGATGATGATTAACTGAGTATTACATAAAACCTAATATCTATATTTCATTAGCACATCTAAAACATCCAAATATACGTAAAGAATCTGTGTAATATTTGATTGTAATGCATGGCAAATCTAAAAGATTTCTTGGCTTTAGGTTTTCATGTTTCTTGGCTTCTGTGTATCTCTTGGCGTTAAACTGTTTTTTTAACTTTACTCCTTGAATAGACACTATTCTTACTTACGTTTACTGATACTGAGGTGTTCTTATACGTGGAACAACTGTTTAGAATTTTCATTATCTCCAAGCGAACTTAGTAGATAGGCGAATCCTATGTAGGCATTACATGTCATCTTGTCGGAAGAAAGGATTATTCTTTCTTTGACATTTTTATTGATTAATTTTATGTCCGTCATACTTATTAAGCGAGAGAGCTAATGATCATTTTCATTTAAAGTATAATATAGTTGAGTTTACTTGCGTAGAACTGCTTGGTAGTACATGGTGTGTCTATATTGTATTTTGCCTAATTGAAGGGGGGCTTGATAAGTATAGGACGTGGGTAATCTGGGCGAAATGTCTTAAAATATGGGGTTTGTAACAATTTGCTTTTAATGTGTAGTAGGTGCGTTTAAGGAATTGAATTGGCTAGAGTTCATTCGAGTAGAAATAAAGGTTTGGATTTGGAGTGTATAGTAATCTCGTACCCAGAGCCTTATTCTCTACTAGAGGAATTGAGAGGAGGACTGGGGACGAGGTTAAATGTATAGAGTCAAGTAGATTTCATTGCATAATTTTGAATTAATTGAATTAACTGTTGTCTCTTAGACTTGTTCTGACTTAAAATTTTCAATATATTTTCCACCATATAAGGCCCATATAAGTTAGCAGAGATTTAACATCATTTCAAAAGTGAGCTTTTTAAATATCATATCATGTCACGTTGATATTTGTCAAAACAAAACTTAACGCCGAAAGTATTCTCCAGTAAACAGAGGACATCATTTTGACGTCCAAACATCACGTTGCGACGTCAAAACAACGTTTAATGTTTACTGGGTAAGATCATTGCGTAATAATAAAAGTATATTAAATTTGATATGGACCGCAAAATGGTTTTAAATTTTTGGCTTACTTCTCCAAATCTTTTGGTCATAAGTTATAGTTTGGTTTGTTTTGGGTTAGCAAGGTCATTTTTTTATACGGTGGTTTTATATTTTTTGAGAGAATAGATGATAGATGTGTCTTGTCCTATATATTATTGTTTTAAACTGGTTTGCCGGTTTTTCAATGAATGAATTGCAGAGGAGGGTTTGCTGTTTGAAAAATGGTCATTCCGTATGATACTAAAGTCTATTGCATAAAAAAATGTCACTATAAAAACAATAAATTTGTCAATCTCGTACCCAGATCCTGATTCTCCATTCTTTCGACTCCGAATATCTGCGTCAAAATCATAAATAAAATGGAGGAGAGGACTGGGGACGAGTTTGTTAATTTGTAGAAACCAGGATGATAGTACAGAAACAAAAAGTAAATAAGTGATACTGTCCTGGTTTCTACATGGTTATTTGAACGTTGAAACAACGTTGTGTGTCTGTTGGGGTACCTGCATGAATATGGCTATAAATAATCTTGGAACCAAAAATGATTTCCAGAAAGTGTCTCAAATCACCTACCCCGAAATAGCCGTGTTTGGCTTTTTTGACAGGAAAAAGCCTTCAAATATGGCGATGCAGTGGCGGATATACAGAAAAGTTTTCAAAAAGTTTGACGGAGAGTGTTGCTTCTGCTCATATTTCTTATTCGGCAGTCATAAATTTTTAAATACCTTCTGTATCCGCCTCAGTGCGACACGATGTGTGCCATAATTACTTAAAAAAGAAGCATTTTTGGAAAAGTTGAGTTTCAGAAAATTAAATAATCATCTTATTTTCACCTTTTAGAGGTATTAGTGGAAATCATACACACTCTTATTACAGCTGATCGGAATTGATGGAGGCGGAGTAACAAAGCAGTAACAAAGAAAAAAAACGATGGTTAGGTTAAAAACGAGAAAATTAAAAGTCGTTGTAGTGGGCTTGTTGATATCGGTATATGTTTTATTATGCTGGACACAATTTGCACATATTGTCCACTGGTTGCCTGGAAAGCTTACCAATCGTAAGATACACAAAACTATTTTTATTGTTGGTCCTGGCCGCACTGGAACATCTCTGCTTGGTGATTTATTTAACAGTCAAGATGATGTTATTTATTTATTCGAACCTTTAAGAGCCATACACCAATATTACGGTCGTGATTTTTTCTTCGACGTAGAAAGCCGCACTAAAAACCAAGAAGAGTTTTATGCTCGGGAAGCTAAAGAGTTCCTCAAAGACATAGTGACCTGTCATTACCGTAAAAAACACGATCGGTATTTGAGGTACTTGGAGAACCCTAAGATGGACCATCGGCGTAGCAGAGCCCTTACAACGGTACCTTTTTGTGATCCCATAACTGAGAGGTGCCGTAAGATCGATTCGGAATTGATGAATCAGCTTTGTAAACAAAAGGAACATAAAATCGCGGTGAAGGAGTTATCATTTCGAATGCCTTACGCTAGGATGTCTAGTCTAGAAGATTTGGATTTACCAGAACATTACCAAATCCTTCTGATCCATTCAATGAGAGATCCGAGAGCATTTTTATTTTCAAAATATCAATTGAAATGGTTTCATGAGAAACAGGTTAACCCTCTTAAGAGGGTCAAACCATTTGTAGATTTATCATGCTCTCTCATTCGTAAAAACATGAACCATTTCTTAAACACAAATCCGCAAAAAGTAGGCGAGCATACCACCAGTATTAAATATAAAGTGTTGAGATACGAAGACTTGCAGACCAACTTAACATCTCTTGGTCAATCTCTTGAACGGTTTTTGGGTTTCCCAAGAAACATACCAAAATATTTTGAAGATAAAACACGAACTCAACCTGAAAATGTCAAAACGAAAAAGTATTTCAAACGATTTTCAACATCTCCTCGAGATATTGCTAAGGTGAGCTACAAATGGAGGGAACTTATGAATCATAATTTTGTAAAAACTATACAAGGGTCATGTAATGGTGTCATGAAAATTCTTGGATATAAATCCGTTCACTCTTTGCAAAGTCAAAGGAACAAATCTTTATTGTTATTTAATGGACAGCCAGAGATTGTTGAACTGATCAAATAAGATTAAACAAAAATTTCTAACTTTGTTTAAGTTGTTAGTATTTTTACCAGATACGCTATGAAAAGTTACCAAACAAACAGAATTTATCCCGAAACCTGTCGTTTACCTATTTTATTATTTTTGAAAATACCTTTCAATTACCAAATGAAGCGTTTGTGGTGCTTTCCAAACAACCTTATAAATCGAACCCTCTTAGTTGTTGTTTTTTAGCATGGAAGTATTATATACCAGGTATGGCAAAAAACATTACCAATTTTATAGTCATCTTTATGTAGAGAATCTTCACAATTCATATACCAGAACAATTCTGAAAAGTTTCAGGCGATTTCGACAATCTGACGAATCTGACGAGGCTATGTCGAATTTTTCGAATTGGTAATGTTTTTTTGCCATACCCGGTATAAGAAGATGAACACTTTTTTTTATTATTCATATTTAACATGTATATTATTAATATATTAAATAATATAGATTTGTGCATTTATATATGGATATTATATTATAGGTTAATTATTATACAGCTTTTAAAATATTTATGAATATTTATATACAAAATGGAAAAGCTAAACCTCTTTGCCGGACAAATTCACACCTGTCAAATCCCAGTAAATATGACATGTCATTTTAGCGTCCGATCAACGTCATCAATACGTCAAAACGTTTTAAAGGCGTCAAAACAACATTGAAAATTTGTCATTTGACTGCTGATATGTATTTCTCTAAAAACCTTTTAAAACTTCCAGGCTCATCATCACACATTTTAGAACAAAACAATTTCATAAAAATCGAAATTAAAAAGTACTATCTTTTCGTCTAGCAGTTTTCAGTTTTTGTATTGAAAGTCGTCTAGGCTGGTCACGTGAAAAAATCTCTTCCAACATGCCCTCGGGTATGGCTACTTCGTCCACATCGGCCGTTTGGAGCCGGGCTGATATTTCACCATCATGGTACCTCAAGAGCAAAGCAGGTGAAGAAGACAATCGGATTTTGATCAGGTATCGGTAATAAAAAGTCACCAGCATGACGAATAGGAAATCTGCTCCTAACATCACACTCATACTAATAGTGATTTCAGTCAGCTTTGAAATCCAACCTTCATGATATATGGATATGAAGACCAAAGCAACAATATTGTATAGTATAGCCATACAGTTCCAGATGAGGTAAGGTAGGACAGCGTTGCGACGTTCTTTATTTACTGCCATGGATTTGGACATGACGCATATTAGACCAAGAGTCGTTAGGATAGACAGAGCTGTTGTCACCATGTTTAACTCAGTGATGATGGTGATTGTCTTGATAATATCATCAATCATAAGCTCATATTCAGTATGTTGTATGTCTTCACCGAATTTTGCTGTTTTATAGGAGTGCGATGTGTTGATGAAAAAGTCCCCTTCGATTGCTGTCCGAATTTTATAAGTGTCCCACGAGGACATCATAAAGATGTATTTTGTACCACCGAATAACGTGAAACTGGAAACAATGAATGTACCAACTATGTATCCAGGAGTTGGAGTCCTTTTTAAAATCTTTTTCATTGCTTTCCACATTTTGCTTGCTTTCCAGAGTAGACACGAAACGTTGTTTTAGCGTCCAAATAACGTTGTTTCAAGGTCAGAACGGATGTTGAAACAATGCTGGAATAACGTTGTGTGCCTTCTGGCTTTTTACGAATCCAATTGCGGCGCACCTAGATAAACCAGAGGAAGAATCTCTCGAGGAATCTCTGATAGCTTATTATTGATGGTTTTCGGATCATGTAATCAATTCGTGTCTTTTTCAATTCTTCAAAGCTTTCAAATATGTGAAAATTGCCTTTTTAATCGTTATCAAATCATTTTCATTCTTCAGATCTGGCTCCAGAAAAAACAACACTATAGCCAAAAGATTACGAGGCAATTAAACCAAATAGATCTACTTGCGTAAAGACAACGAAAGAGATTTTATTCAAAGAAACATCGGGCGAAATATTATTTTGAAGCAATAACCAAACGATATTCCTTCTAAGTCAAAAAGCCTTTCACTTTAATATTAATCACCTTCTCCATATATTCGTTTCTGATTAGAGTTTGAGTTCAAAATAAGTTTTCATATACTCTTTGACAATGATATGATAAATATATATATATGAAAATAAAGAATAACGATAGAAATATTGGTTTCTTTTTTATTTTTATTTTGTCACAATCCCTCTTATTCAGTGTAAATTTGCCACAATATACATATGGAAGTCTGAAACTCTGGCTTTCTTTAATAAGAACTAACAATACACAGACAGGATGAATTTTTTTATTGATCAACGCAATGTATAATCTTTGAAACTTTTATGGCATTATTCGATAATGGTGTAAGAAAAACTAATATTCATTATCATACATATGTTGTAGCATGGTAGTTTGCATGTTGTACGAGCTTGCACCCTTATTGAATCTTTCCTTGTTGAACATTACTTCCCTCTCGTCACTCCCTTTTTTAATCTTACAAATATTATATTCTTAAAATCAAAATGTTTGAAAATTAAAGAATGATAATAAATATTTGATTATCATAAGTCGGTACAATAACACCATATGTTTCAAAAATCAAATAAACTTTTTAATGTTTAATGGTTCACACAAACCCTCGAACCCAGGGGTCACGTAATTTTTAAGACGCAAAAAAGGTCCTCAAGGTCCTTGTCGAAAGACAAGGGGTTGAATTACTGTCCCACGTCAATGCGTCTTCAGAATCATCAATACACCTTATCGGAAATTCTTCCTCCTCGCGATGTTGCCGCGCAACACTTTTGTGGAGGTAAACAAACCCAAA
>JAUJPO010003570.1:0-20426 GCA_032270745.1 Tiaropsis multicirrata | reverse complement strand
GTGTACCAAATTTCAGACAAATTCGACAAGTTTTGAGCCCTCCAGGCTGCCCCAAAGTTTTTGGGACATACACACAGGCAGACAGACAGACATTGTCAAATTGTAGCTTAACTGAAGTTGAGAACATCTCACGTTTATCGTTGGCATTGGCATACTAGAAAAGTGAGACCTAAGGTGGGATCTTAAAAAATCTTGAAAAGCGGGACCCTAAAAAGTAATCTATTTTCAAAAGTTGAAAAATACCTTAAAGTCGACTAGTAAGATCCTAAAAAGAGTCTAATTAATCGGTCGTTTTTTTGCCATGTCGAATCTAATTGTGAATTAAAGTCGGCAAATAATTGACTATCTAAAAAGTCAAAGTTTTGTCAATGCAGTGATATCTTCTAAGGTTGTGATGATTGCCAATCTAAGATATCTGCAGTAGAGTTGTTGACACGGCAAAAAACCGGCCGACTAAATTAGGTCTAAAGGGAACGGGGAGAAAACATACCTGTAGTTGTGCATCAAGCTCGGCCATTTGTCGTAGAGCATCTTCCGTAGCTTCACGATCCAATCTCTCTGCTTCTTCTTGGTTCTTTCGATTCTCTGATTCGACGCGTTGTCTTTCCTCTTCTTCTTCACGAACGCGTTGTTCTTCCTCTTCCTGTAAAACAAATTAAAAATTATAAATTTATTGAGCTTTTCCAGAAAAAATCCGCATCCCTCGTATCTTGAGGAAATAGGATATCCATGGGGCTTGCAATATCCAAGAATATCCAGGAGAATAAGAATAAGACTAAGGATATCCAGGGGGGTTCAAAATTTTCAGCACGGATAACCAGGGGGCTGGTGTTAAGAAAAATCAACATTATCAACAGGGGGAAGCCCATCCTGTTAAAAGGGAAAGTTAAATGACGTAAGAGATTTTTCGCCGGTCTCGTTTCCAAACCCCGATTGCCATGATGCTTTAAAGTTAATTAATTAATTAATAATTCAATTGTCCTTTTTAGAAATGGAAATTGATGTGTATATGTAACATCATAACAATTAGATTTGTTTGGAAACGAGGCCAACAATCATTTTTTTGCATCTTGAGAAGAGACAAGTTTTTTTTCTGCTTCAATAGGATATTATACTTTTCTTTGGGGAATGTTCCAGGTAACACTGAGCTTCAAAGGTATTTGTCTAGATTCTAGTTAATGGTTTGTCTAATACAGTTGGTTGAGCCTCATGATATTTTCCTGCAAAGAAATTCTTTATTCAACCGAATGAAAAGTGACTATTTCGAGCCCAGTCTTCAGTAAACCATCGCTTTAGACCAAAATGAATATTAAAGGATTACCTTAAGTCTAGCTTCTTCTTCCAGTCTCTTTCGCTCGTCCTCTGCGCGCTTTTGCTCTTCTAACTCTCTCATCTTCGCGAGTTCAGCTTGTCTCTGTTGTTCTTCTTTCAAACGTCTCTCCTCCTCTTGTTTTCGTTTGACTCGCTCTTCTTCTTCGTGCTGTAAAAACCAAGAGAAAAAATATTTATTTTTTGCGGGAAGAATTTTCGTTTCATTTAAGACACCCCTGTCTCTGTGCCCCCAGTGGGTACCAAAAGCTCAATGGAGTGAAAGTCAAATCTTTCAAATCGATTGGGTTGGGTGAAATGTTTTACTAGTGGGGTCATAAAAATCTATTGTTTTTTCATCATATTTTCAGCTCTTTGTAATTCTTTGTTTTACCACTGGGGTGAGAAAGAATATCCGATTTTCTACTGGGGCCATTTTGAGCAATCTTCCCACTGAGGTAACAAGTGGAGCGGATCTCAGAGAGTTACAGACGTAGGGGTGTTTTAAGTTTTACCGATGTTGGCCCGACAAAAAGCACGATACAGCCCTACAAAATATCAAAAATAGGTCGCAAATATTAAAATGATTTAGAAAAGCACATGTCTGTTGACTAATTGTCAAACCTTTCTTCTAAGTTCCTCAAGTTCAGCCGTCTTTCTTTCATGCTCAAGTCGTTCAAGTTCCCTGAAATAAAAAAAAATTTAACTTTTCATCAATTTTTTAAGATAATAAATTCGACAATAAAATATCTAACGTTGACGTGTTTGAAAAGGTTGAAATCATGAGAACGGTAAACAATCGACCACCTCACACAAATTGAAATTACAATCTTCGGAAAACTATTGGAAAAATGTCCAAAACAAGATGTATCGTTTAAAAAGGTCTTCTCTGATGGTTAACCTGCCTCTTATACCGTTTAAAGTTCAAGATTAACCCTTAGAGCACTCACACAAGGCCACTTTACCAACCTAATATCTTTTGGCTATAACTCCTACCCACATCATTTTAACACATATAAAACACATATAAACCGAATATTCTTTCGAAAGAGCATTTGTCAATCTTGTCAATCAACTCTTCTGAAGAATCTTCCACGGAAATTTGTCAAAGAAAAACTGCGGAGTCTAACTAAGGGTTAATAATAAGACGTTACAAAAAAAGTTACAAAAAAGTTCAAACTTCATAATAATAAGACATTACTTAGACAACGCGGTAGTTTTCCACAAATTCTTTACATTCACAGAAAGACCAAACTTCAAATGACCGTTAAGGCCGGAGCAAATGCATTAAAACTTTTCATCAAAATGCATCAAAACTATTTTGATGAGATTTTGATCAAAATTCGAATGTTTTGATGATGAAGAAAAAAATATTTTGATGAAATCAACTCAAATGCATCAAAATGTAAAATCTAGTTTGACGAGCGCAAATCGATTTTTTCTTCTTTTTTCTATTTTTCTGTTTTGATGGAAATTTTGGTTCAACTCAAATGCTTCAAATTTGTCATCAAAATAATCTTTTTGATGGGTTTTGATGAAGATTTTGATGCATTTGCTCCGGCCTTTAAGGCTAGTAGCATGGGAGATACTATTTCATAGATACTCTCTCTAAAGGCATTCGGTTTATATGCCTTTAAACGAGGTGGTCTCGAACTATAGCCAAAGGATTGTGGTAAGGTTATAAAAGTACCTTTTCAGGACGAAAATGCGCGTCCCACAACGTCTAAGGGTTACAGTCGAAGCTCTAATTAGCGGGCACCATCGGGAATTCGACTTGTGTCCGCTAATTGGAGCTGTCCGCCTTTTGGAACGTTTAGTAATAAAGCTCTAAATTCGGGGGAAAAAATTTGTCCGCTAATCAAAGCTGTCCACCTTTTGGGGTGTCCACTAATTGGAGCTTCGACTGTAATTGGAAAAAAAAGTAACAAAAATATAAATCATACTTTCGTCTTTCTTCCTCTTTCCTTCGTTCTTCCTCTCTTCTCCTCTCTTCTTCAATTCTTTTCTCTTCCAAAAGTTGAGCGTAAAGTTTCCTCGCTTGTCTTCCTCTCTCCATCTACAGTATGCAAATCAATAAAAGTTGAAACACATTAAAACTACTGCTGCAATAGTGAAATATTTTTAAATCAAATTGATTTTCAACTGATGATAGTGGAGACACGTGAAACTTGAAACTAAAATACATTAACTTAATTCAATAAATAAAATTGTAAAGGTTTTGTGGTTAATATAATGTTGATCAAAAGATAGAAATCTGTTCTTCCTGTCGATTTTTCTTAACAGAAAATTTCGAACTCCATGGATACCCTTAGTCTTCAAATTCTTACCCCTGGATATCCTAGGTTATTGAAAATTTCGAACCCTCTGGATATTCTTGGTCTTCAAATTCTTACCCACTCCCTGGATAGCGAGGAAATTGAAAACTTCAGACTCCCTTGAATATCCTTTATCTTCAACAGGGGAGATTTTTTTCTGTATCCAGTACTAGCCTCTCTAGCCCCATTCCAAAACTGTGGTCAAAGCTTAAATTTCATTTAAAAAGAGTTAAATGGTATTAAGCAGAAAATAAGATGGTTAACGTACCCGTTGAATACAAACAGCGCCTTTCTTCAATTTCATATACTTTGTTCTCGATGCATATCCCTAAAAAAACGTTAGAGAAAATAGTGTAATAGAAATGGAAAAAAATGGTGTTGCATTCATGTTTCGAAATGAATAGTTTATTAGAACAACAGAATCAGATGAAGTAGGGCGGGTATGGGCGGGGTATACAGCCCATAACAAGACTTATTCAGTCAAGTTTGCCATGTACAAATGAGAGATAATCAGTTCAGGAGAATTTATAAATACGCTTGAGTTTGTCGACCCAATGATAGAGCCATATTGGAAGTTTATCGTGGCTTGGATCACGAGATTACGTTTGCCAACGTTTCGAGAGACCATTCTCCCATCATCGGGCAACAATTATAACTGAGCTATTCAAAGCGCGAATGCTTTGAATTATTTCAAACCTTATTTGGAGACTTTGGTACGTACAAACAATGACTATTATATGGTTGTTGCAAAAAAAATTGCCAGTAAAAATTAGAAGCCAGGACAGTATCAGTTATTTACTTTCCGTTTCTTTGGTCATGTCACCCTGGTTTCTACATAGAAACACAGTCACCCTGGTTTCCGTTTCTTTGGTCATGTCACCCTGGTTTCTACATAGAAACACGCAGTTACATAGATTTGTACATACCTTATACATTTTCTGTATCAGAAGAATAGCCGCTTTGATTCTCAAGAATTTTTTACGTTGGACATAGCCGACAATTTCGTTCAATATGACAATACCAGCTAGTCTGAGATTTTTGCTGCGATGAATTTCAATCTCAGATTCCAGTTTATCTTTCATAAAGACCTAGATGTAAAGAAATAGAGATTTTGACATCGTGAGCGGGTATACCTTTTTTCATTTATCACACGAGACAGATGGCTTCATAATAGCGGTAAAGGTTTTTTAAATTCTTATTCGGATAATGCATTTCAAAAGCTAAGAGTAATTTGTCACTTTGAATAACGTTGAAATGATTTTAAAAACCCATATCTTTTTTAATTGTAATTGGTATGAATTATATTTCATTACTTTTATATCACATGTAAGACCAACGTTAAAATAAATCAAAAAAAACTTGGCTGAAACGTCAAATCTATGCTGGATCAAGTGGCTGATAATCAAAACTGTTCCGTCGAAAGATTTTGTGGACAGACTATTTAGAAGAAAAATGGAAGATCGACAAAGAACCCTTTTTCTATGAATAAAGAATAAGGAAATATTCATAATCGTTATTTACGCTTCATTATTGACTTTTATTGAACTTTAAAATTGATTTAAACTTTTACCAGGGGTTTAAAAAAAATGTTTATTACCTTCGTTTTGCCAACACGGTGAAGTTCTCTTTTGGGATCAAATTGTGTGAGACATAAAATGGAATTGTCTTTCGGGTCTACCATCATTTTTATGTTCATCTTGTAGAACAATGCTTTGTACCTGAACATGATTGAATGAATGAATGAATGAATGAATGAATGAAACGAAGGGACGAAAAACCACTTACACCTTCAGGTGCTCTTAATAACTTTTCTGAAATTCAAGCAAGGGTTTCACTATGGTCAGAGAATTTTCCGCAAAAGTCTAAATAACACAACTATTTGTGAGTACTTCAGAAAAGATCCGACGGAAAAAGCTCATTTCCCCATCGAGATGAAGCATTTTTGTGAAAAGTACATGATTAACGTCTTCATCACGTCTTTTTATAAGGTCCATGCTTCATTGATTTTTTAACTACTCATCATAGAATTAATTTAAAAAGATTTTCCAAAAGCAGTCTGAGAACGTCAAGAACGTGAAAACAAAAGGTTTAATCTTCAAATTCCAAAACTGATTTTTCACTATGGTCAGAGCCCTTAAGAATAATGTTGTGCGTGAACTTAGTTGAAAATTATTGGCTCGATTAGAACATACTCTAAAAAGCGAAAAACTAGATCACGGCGCTTGAAAATAAATTTATTTTTTTACCTAGCGAAGAAGTCATCGTAGGTTCTTCTGACTGGGAAACCAGCTTTTCTAATCTTGACAGTTTCCAACATTCCAGAATACTTCAATTGATTCAAAACCATCTCATTCTCGAAATTATTTTTCACCTGAAACAGCACACACGGTAATCAAATCAAATATTTAAGTTTTCAGTTGTAAAGTCTCTTAAGAGAGTTTGGAGCACCGAGACATTTTTATCTTTTATTCAAGCGATCTTTAGAGACTTTTGTACTAAAGAACGACGTGGTCTCAAATTGGAAAATGAATTATTTTGAAAAGTCCAATCTCAAAATTATTGTATTAGGAAATTTTGTGTTATAAACCTTTGATTCAGATTGGCCCTGATCTCATACAGGGGGCGGAATCAACCATATGAATTTAGGGCCAATCTGAAAATTAAAGATTTTTCAAATTCTCAATTTCCTAATATACTAGTTTTGAGACGATTAAAATGTAACTATTTCGAAAAACAATCTAAAAGCAACAGGCTTAAAAAACAGATCTTTTTCGTATAAATCATATTACCGAAGCTCAGATGTAATTTTTTTTAAATAAATTTTCTTTAAGAACCACAGAAGCTAAACACATTTTTAAATTGATCTTATCCTCAATTTAAAGGATAGAAATGGTTTTCAAAGTTTTACCAGGCATAGGGCCGAAGAAGTTTTAAAGACTTAGTTCAATTAGTTCGATCAAAGATCCAATTCTCGGACATTCTACTTAATTTTCGGACACTTACTTTTTTGGAATTGGGCTTGACACAACGAACGAAATATGGATTTGCACTGTTCAATGCTGTCATCAAGGAAAATAAAGAATCCTAGAAAATAAAAATAAAAAAAAACAAAAAAATTAAACTCGTGTACAAATGGACTAAAAAACTCTAATGAAAACTATCGAATCCAAAGAAAGTAGAATCACATGCAAAATTATTTCAGCTCTTAAGCTTTTTATACTCTGCTTGTTATCCACAAAAAACTTTCACAAAATTACACCCTCTGGATTTTGTACCAAAATTCTTGGCCTCCCCTGGATTTTTCACCATAGTCACCCCCCTAGACGTGTCCGACTTCCTCGACAATCAGGGGTATGGACTATTTCTAGAAAAGCCCAATGAACTTTGCAGTAACAGAACAATACCCTTATACCAACTGGGTTTTTATTCAAGGAATGGCCTGATAAAATCCTAAAAAAAGGCAAAATATATCATACTTTAAATTGAGAGCTGACAGTAGGTTTCTTGGGTTTTTTAGATCTTTGTTTTTGTTGTTGGTTTGCGTCTTCTTTCTTCTTTAGTGTTTCTAACATGTCATAAATAAAGTCAGATCTGAAAAGAAGAAGAAAAAAACACATCAGTTTTAGGAAATACTTGGTAGTAGTAAGTACAGAGGACTGATACAGCATAAGCATAAAAACTTTAAAAAACTCTTAAAAAACTCTTGGTTTATAAACACTTTTCCCGGCTTTGAATTTTGAATGAAGTAATATTAGCGTAAGAGCCCCCCCCCCTCTCTTAAAAATCCACTTTTCACACATCATGCAAGCAATTTTACATTCACGCAACGAAAAAAGCCCATTCACACACACTGTTGGGGGGGAGGGTGTGATGGAATGGTGATGCAATAATTACCTGCTCTCTTTCAGAGTGTTCAGCAAGTCTTCTCGTAAAGTATCTCTGTTTTTCTCTAAGAATCCATCAATTTCATAATAGACTTCACCAGCATAATGTTTGATACCAAATTTGTTATTAGCTACTCTTGGTTTGATGTAAAAGGGATTAGGCTGAAAGAAGAAAAAAAACACAAAAAACTTTATTATGAATTTCCACCATTAAAACTCTTTTTGGTCTGGTCACTGACTCAAGTGAAATTGGTTATTAATGAGCTATACAACCGAGTACTAGATTGGAAATAATTTTACAATGAGGAGTTTATTATGATGATCGAAGTGCTAACACTTCCCTATATTACTATAAGAATTCTACAATTGGTACCTTATTCATAGAAATCCGCAAAAATTTCAAAAACTGGCATTTGCAAAAACTAGTTTTGCAAAATACAATTTTCTTTCAGTCTTCAATCGCAAAAATATATCCCGCATGAATTGATAAGAATAAGGTTAAAAAATTTAATATTGAAATTTTTTTTAGTTTACTGATTTTCAAATGTCCAGCCTAAAAGATTGTAATAAAAGTAGGTCAACTCTTACAGCATGATTTTCATGAAGTTTGGTAAGTAAGGATTTGTCTGTTCCTTTTGGAAATCGACTTTCTTCGTCAATCAATGATAACAAACCAAGTCTCTATAAATGAAGAAGATAATATGCACCATACATGAACGAGTGATATTAAAAAAACTTAAAAATAATGGTCAAAGGAAAATTTTAGCATATAAAAAGTATAAAAACTTTTATTTATAAGTTTTAAATTCATCAGAATTTATTTTTGCGAATTCGCATGTTTTCCTTCATTTTCCTAAGGCTTTTGGAAGGAAAGAACGAAATCAAAAGTTTCACAAAGTACGTAAATCTCGCAAAAATAGACTTAGTTTGTGAATTTTCCAAAATAAAATCCTCTCAAGAAAAACTAACAGATTAAGACAGCAATCAGTAAAAATGATAGGGTTTACAGTAATGGTTAAGTCACTTTGTTAAGCTTTACTTTACTCAGAATGATAAAATAAAATATTCTTTAATACCTTTTCGACCAGATCCAAACATTCACCATTATCGTTCCAATCAATTTCTGTCCATTGTAAACCTTCCCTAAAATAAAGAAATAATTTAAGCATTATTTATTAAGATGGGTCTCTCTTGGTTTTTCTATTGTTTAATGTTTGAAATATTTTGTCTAGCCACCTATTTATGCAGGGACATGAAAAGCAATTGAAATTTTCATCTTATAAAGCTGAGAAATCTCTTAGAAATGTTTGATATTCGAAAGCAGACTAGGAAAAAATTGGCTGGGTATAACCTTTTAAACTCTGATATCTAAAGGGTTATCTAAATGGTAGCTCTTGAAGATGTCGATATCCTTTACAAGGGATGTTTTTTCCTGTAAGAGCCCTTTACTTAAAGTCAATATACCTGTTATATTCAATTTGTTCGAGTGAAAAGATGTGTTTGTTGAAATACTCTTGTAATTTTTCATTGGCAAAATTGATGTTGAATTGTTCAAATCTGTTGACCTATACAGAAAAGAAAACAAAGTGAACATAACAAACAAATTTAGACAGATATTTGTAACAGCCTTTAGCATAGCATTTTATATTTACTGATGAAATCCGATATATTATAGTGCACTTGGATATATTGTCTTTCGTACTATTATTCCTCAAGATAATTACCTTAAAGTTTTCAAATCCAAAGATATCCAAAACTCCAATAGTGAAGAAGTCCTTGGCACCTCTCAGTTTTAGATTGATCTTTTGGATCAACCATTTGAAACAAGCTTGATAAAGAGCCATCGCAACTGCATCACGAGAATCGATAGCTTGTTCCACTGTAAGTGGACTGAGAATCTCTTCACCACGAAGAGTCATGCTTTTCTGTGTTAGAGCATCATTCAAGTTGTACTGGTCAACTTGTAAAAGGTTTGATAAGTTTTCCAACACTGTAAATAAAAAAATCAATAAAATTCACACATTTCATCAAGAAATCAACTATGTACACCAATAAGTGGACATTAAGGAACCATCTTGTTCTTGTATCATGGTACCAAATAATTATTTAAAAGACCTAGAATTTCTCCCAGCACCTCCATGAACTTTGACAAAGTTCTGGCAGAAGAATCATACCTGCTTTGTCTTGAATTTGAGCTCCACCAGTTGTAATGAACTCGATATTTCCTAGTTGCAATATACTTGATAAAACTTGATGAACGTTGCCAATCTGTTCTTCTGTCAACCCAACGATTCGCATCGCATTCTAGAAAACAAAAAGGAATAGATTCAAACAAACAGCAGAGAATACTATAATAATTTTGTAAACTCTTATCCTCCAATATGACCATTTTTTACACCACATGAGACGTCCAGAAATTGGATATGCTTTCACATCAGTCTCATATTAATTTAAAATGATCTTTGTGGAAAATAACACTTTTTGTAGTAAGCAGAATTCCATACCTTAAGGGAACTAACTTTGGCGAATTTGGTCAAAATTGCTGTAAACGTGCTCGTCAAAATTAAAAGAAGTGATGGTTTGCCAAAATAAGTTCTTGCCAAAGTTGATATTTATGGCCCTTTAACCAAAATCACCACTCTTTTTATCGAAATTGCCTAAATAAGTCATAGCATGTCATTTACCAAAATAATTTCTCACAAAAATTTAAAAAAAAGTGACTCGCTAAGTTCTCTCCAAAATTTAAATAAAAAATCTATTTTGCCCACTCGCCAAATTTTTAAGAATAGCTGGCCTTTTTGAAGAGGTCTTACCAAAACACTTTGATAATCTTCTTTGTCATTAAGTGAGGGATCAGAAAGACATCCACTTTGAGTAAGGTAGTAATATTTTTCAGCAGGATAAAGCAAAAAGTTTCCTGAAAAAGATATTTAAAAACAGATCAAATAGAGGCAATACTATTAGTTACACAGTCTTCTCGGAGTAGGATACGGGATATACAGGGTCAGTAAAATATGTATTTGCGACAAGGCTTGCCGAGATATTTTTTAAAAAATATTCCAAAATTTCCAAAACAATGGAATGTCTTCTTTTTTAGAAAACATTCGAAAGTTTCCAAAAACAGAAAGTTTCCAAAACAATAGAATGTCTTCTTTTTTTAAGAAAACAATCAAAAGTTTCTAAAACAATGGAATGTCATCTTTTTTTTGGTGTGTGTGAGAATGGGAGCAGAACAGAATATACGTCTTTTAACCAATAAAATTACGAGATTCTCAACTAATGCAGGATAAATAAATATATTTGTATATATATTCAACTAATAGCATACTGCGGCAAATCAAAAAATAGACTTCAATTTCTTTAATTATGATTCAATTTCTCTGTTTGTACGACTTTCAATCCCATCATTCTTTGTGTTTATTACTCTTGCACGTTAAATACATTCAATTACAAAGAAGAAGTAATAACTTTCCCGGATTGATGATTAAAACGAAAAGGATTTTGGGATTGAAACTCGTACAAATACAAGTACAAATAATTATGACGCGAGCATAAATAATTATGACCTGTGAATAACGGAGCGCTATTGGTAAAAGCAAAATTGAAAGTGGCCTTAAGAATGTTAGTTAGTTACTAAAACATAATAAATATATAATACATAATAAACAAAAAACATCTAAAAGATCTCTTAAAGACTTAAGGAACTACAATAGAATTTATGTAGTTCCTTAGAAGACTGTAAAGAAAGATAAGAAAATACGAATTTTAGGTATCAATTACCTCTATTTTCAGGAGCAATGCCAGCGCACAAACAGTAAAAGATATGGAAATTTCTTTCACCAGGGTTCTGTCTGACAATCCGGTTCTAAATAAAGGATATAATAGAAAAATTAGGAAATCTAGAATACCGTTTATGGGAACTAAATTTTGCAGGAATTTATTCTTGACAATTGTTGTCTTTTGTATAAGTAATTTTCACAACCAAGACACTTTTTGGAAGAATAATAACCCAAATGCAATGGTAAATCAACAAAAATTTAAGGCAAATAAGTTCTATTTCTCAGAACTTATGTTTACGTTCCAGAAAAAAGAATTGTAAAAAAGAAATTCATGAAGTTCTTCCTTACCTTTTCTAGCAGATCTGTAGTTTAGATAAAATTTTAGTTAAGGAATTTAAAGCATCTTAAAGAGTCTTAAAAATGCAACAACATAATAAAAGCCCATGCCTTCATAACAGGCTGACACTACTTTGCTAACTTTATACACAAAGAATAACAAACTAGAAACAATAATTATAATCGGGAACCATATATTTTGTAACTTTTAAGACATCTGCCTTGGAATTTGAAAAGTTCTTTTACTAAAAATCTAAAATAATATTATAATTTGATGCAAAATGATCACAAGATTTTGATGTAAGTTGCAAAAAGGTAAAGGCTCTAAAGACTGCTAAAGAAGGTGTTTTTTAACATAGATAATTTTATGCCGTCAAAGTCAACGTTCTAATAAAAAATACAACTTTTTTGAAAAGATACAATCTACGATGACACCACCAGTGATATTTCCTTCTTTTCCAAAATATAAATCCATGAATTTACCAAAACGACTCGAATTATTGTTGTAAATAGTTTTTGCATTGCCGAAAGCCTCTAAAATTGGACTAAAAAAATAATTAATGTTATTTTAAGGAACGTGTTACAACATACCCTTAAAAACATTTAAACTGCTATTTTCTATAGCTGAGTCGCATACTTCTGACTTCTGTCCACTTCTTCTTTCAGTCTGCAACACAAGTGATTGTTCAGTGTGCTGAGATGCTGGCAAATTCGATCTACTAGCAAGAGTGCAGAGCTACTCATATCTCCGGATTGAAGATAGTTGGACAGAAAACATTTGTTTTCTTCGCATATATAATTTAAATAAATCAAACATTTAACAATGTACCTGCTTTGAACAATAGCTTCTTCAACATTGGCTGCAACAGTTAATTCTTTCTCTTCGACAGCTCTTCGACTCATTTCAGAGAGAAAGCGTAGAATGTATTTTGTTGATTCTGTTTTCCCTGCTCCTGATTCACCACTGAAATTTCCAAATTAAATTGTTGTCTTTGTTATAATCTTTAAAGTACATCTCTTTTTATCAAAGAATTTTAGTTCGGCATGAGAAGAAGGTCAGACAGTTTCAACAGTTTCTGTCATTCAAGATAAAGAAATTAAAAGTGTATTAACTATGAACTATACCAACATGTAATACACCTAGAATAAATTACCTGATAAGCACACATTGATTTCCTCCTTTTCTCCACATGGCGTAGTAAGCCTCGTTAGCAATAGCGTAAATATGAGGAGGCATATCACCAAGATACTTGTTGTCATAGGTTTTGATAACCTCTTGACCATACATATTGTCAACTGATTTATAAGGATTGATAGCGACAAGAATAGAACCAATATGAGTCTAAAATCAAAACAAGGACATTAAACAAGTGTGTCTTATAAATTACAGAAAAATGATAACTTCTACAAGAATTGGAATTCTAAATTGATAATTTGAATGATAAAAAGCATCTTACATAAATGACATCTTTCAAATATCGTAGATAAAGATTGTATAGAATAGCAGCTTCATGCAAGTCTCCAAGTTTTGCCATATCATCAACACCATCAATACTGCTTTGGTGCATTGGCATTGCTGTCTCATGGTTGACAGTGTTTAGAGGCAGAGTAAGGGCCTAAAAATCATAAAATTAATTTTAACATAACAACCTTTTAATTTTGTGGAAAAAATTCTAACAATCCATCAGAGTGTCAAAAATCCAGTTGAGGTAAACAAACTTTTTCTATGGGAATTTGGGTATGTTGTGCTGCTTTTTAATATTTTAGAGTAATCTTAAAATATATATCTATTAATGGACTGCAATATGGAATTCAAATTACAAAATTATAAGAAAAGGAGAAAAAAGGAAGAAAATATTTTTATGGAAAAATACCAATAAAAGATCCATTCTGATCAGTGCTGAATTCTTTGAAACTTTGCAGTGTACTGCTGTGTACACTGAATTCAAATTTTTAATGCATGAATTGCGCCAGGAGTACAAATCTGCAATGTGCAACACTTGTTTTGATTAATAAGGCATCTATATATTAATAGCTGTATTTTGAAATCTGTTTGTCTGTCCGTCCGTCCGTGTGTAACACTAGGCGTGATCTTGCATAGTTTAGCCTGGATAAAATGCGCAGGAAAATCGAAAAATAAAAGTGGAGATTTTAGTGTTTTTTTAAAAGAAGTCGTTGCATTGCTAATGTTTGGCCCAAAATTCAACCCCTTTTCCCTTGAGAATATTTGACCCTTTTGGGTTTTTTGGGACCCTGGGGTAATTGACTATCAGAATATTGCAAAAAATGTAAAATTCGCGAATTATTTATTACTTTATGGGGGTAATTGGGACCCAAGTGATGTCATCGAAATGAATAAAACTTTAAAAGTCAATATCTCGGAGTTGCGATGGAGTTGAGAGGTGGCTGACCCCTTATTGGAACGGAAATTTTATAAGGAATACAATGGGACACATAACAGCATCCAAAAGTTAAGATAAAAACTAAGTACTTTTTAGGAGCAATTTGACCCAAATGACGTCATCAAAATGGATCAAACTTTAAAAGTCAATATCTCGGAGTTGGGTTGGAGTTGAGAGATGGCTGACCCCTCATTGGAACGGAAATTTTATAAGGAAGACAATGGGAAACATAGCAGCATCCAAAAGTGAAGCTAAAAACGAAGTACTTTTTAGCGGAATTTAACCCAGTGACGTCACCAAATCCCCTCTAACTAACTAACTATATAAATAAAAAACAATTTGTGAACACTTATTTCACGGTACCTTTAAGAGAGCAAAGCGATGTTGTTGTAGCGATATTTAGGCCTGTAGGGCCTCTATGTCGCGCCAGCGGCATGCGATGCTGGCTTGCCAGCTAGTTCAAAATTATTATCATTAGAGTCATACTTTTCCATTATCAATAGCAAATGATATTTGGCCATCTTTATTGTCTGATATAACAGCAGGTTGCCATTCATCATCCACCTGCAACCATACTTTCGATCCCTAATGATAGAAAAAGTTCATGAAAAGTAATTATGAAGTAAAAATTGATACTAGTGGGGTTACTTTTTAATGCAAACTATCTACTTTTATAAATAGCATCATTTAAATTGCAAAACTAGTGCAACAAATCTGAAAAGAATAATAATTCATATGCACAAGAGTATATATTAATCTGTTTTCTGTTTATATCAACAATTGAAGAATATTAACAATTCATTTAAAAAGAGCCTGAACTTTAACATGCATGCATATTACTTCATCACCCCGTACGTAATTCATCCCTTTTTAATTTTTTTAATTTTTTTATTTATAACAACAATACACAAACATCATACCTTTTTAATTTGCAGTCAATATCAATTGAATGAACCTCCTTGACAGAGTTAAAATTACAGCTTTGACCTTATACTCTAAAGGAAGAACATTCGGCAAATTTTTTTTTGGTAATTTACTTTTGCAAATGGCCTATTTGACTACGTTTCACGAGAATTAACTTTCGCAAATAAGGCAATTCAAATTTAATATTTTCCATGATTAAAAAAAAAAATTCTTTTTTCAGCCCATTATTTCCTCTGTTAGTCAAATCATTAAAAACAAGTATATAATACAATAACACACAACTAATTTTTTTTGAAACTTTTCATGAAAAAGTTTAAAAAAATTTGAGAGTAGCTCAAAACCAGATATTTTGCAAGATTTAACTTTTGCGAATGAAGAAGTTCAACATTTTTTGCGGGATCTAACATTCGCGATTTTGCTGAAAAATCGCAAACTTGCAAAAGTTTCTTCCTTTAAAGTATCTTTTCACCTACAGTAGTAAGCCAATCAGCAAAGGGAAAAGCCTTTTGAAAATAGGGATGAAGAAGTTAGGACGGACATATATACACTTTTTTTTTGTGTTCTGTACTCTGCTTGGCTTGGCTCTAACACCCGTGGTCACCCCCTCATTGTCACCCCTCTTATTTAGCAGTCAATATCATTTAAATCTCTTTCACTCAGTCAGGTAATATTGCAAAGTTTTTTTCCTCACTTGCATCTTTAAAATCCCGTAAAAAGTTGGTGTTTTTGTCTCTATTCTCTGTCATAGACACTAGACAATCAAGCAAAAAATATTGAAAATGGCTCTAAAAGTTTTTTACATCTGTGAAATTATACATATACTTGAAATTTTCAAGAGTGGTAGAAAATTACCACTTTAAACACGACCCTAGGCATGGCCCGGACATTTCCGGGCCTCTCGATGAATTAAAAATTGGAAAGGGCCTGATCATGGCTCGCGCAGGCCCGCGCTTCTCAGGCCATGGTCTGTATTTTATATTTTGTTTCTCATGCGGTCCATATTTGTTTCCTTTGTATTTGAAATTTGATACCCTTATCAACTTTTTTACTCTCTACTGTGCAACAAATTTATTAGAAAATATATACCGACTTATTCTGGAACTTGAATTTGCTATCTTATTTGGACTACTGGCTTTTGGACACCCCTTGAATAATTTGGGGCCTGAACATGGCCCGCACTTAATGTCCGGGGCACTTTGCACAGTTTTATTTTGAAGCCCGGACATGGCCCGAGCAGGCCCGTACCATGCCTAGGGTTGTCTTTAAACAATTCTATCCAGCGCGAAAATTTTCTTGTTCTTCTTTTCTTCGTTCTTTTAAAATAAAGAACTGAAAGATGACACGTGACTTAAAAGAAAAATTGCACTTACGAAAGAGTTACATGACGTAGGAATGATTATAAAAGTTACAATTACAGAGAATTTGTGCAAGTTTCATCTGGGGAATAGATTTTTGTTTTCCTTTCATACTACAGTTGGTCTATAACTATAGCAAAAGATTGCTTTCACACCACTGGAATTTGTGAACTTTTTTTCTATTTGGTTTGAGTTGCAGGAGGCTTATGCAGCCTATATACTTGTGTTAAACCAGACTGCCCATCAACTGCCCTTTTTTCCAAAAATATCAAAACAAAGAAAGTAGTAAAGAATTCAAGATTTCTTACCACAACAAATGTACTATCCATCTTTTCTTCCTCAGAGCCACTCTAACATTTCCACAGGTTAATACAATGTCAGTTTAATTTAAAAGCAGCTATAAAAAAAAATATATTGACTACAAAATTGTTAGCTACAGACTGACTTTTATTGTTTGCGATCCTCCCACTGTGAAATGTTTGTCGCTTCTTTGCTACCATTTAGCAAAAGAAAAAATGTTTAATGTTTACGGCTGTTTGAGGCTGCAAAGCCATGAAATCGCACATCCTCGAAAATTCAGGGCGATTTTTCTTTTTGGCTCAAGATTGTCAAGAGAACTCAAGAAGTAAATCCTTTTCCATCCATTGATGGTTTGAATTTAAACGTATATCAAGCCCTTTTAGATTTTAGGCATAAACTTACAAAGTAAATCAATCTAATCTTGTTTCTATCGTCATCGATCTATTTTATCCACTTATAAAAATATATATTCTGTAGCTATGGATTTCAAAACTAAGTCACATTCAAAAGCAATAAACCACCAAAATATTTAAACAAATTCTGTTTAGTTTTTGAATCGCGTAGATATGAAAGTAAAATTCCAAAATGGGGAGACACACAGCTAAATCAAACAAAAAAAAATCATGTTAAAACATAACTAGCAACATGAGCTTTTTCTGTTGATACGGTATTTTTCTTTATATATAAAGATTATCTTTGATTTCAAAATTTTACTTCTGGATGGATGATATGTTAGTCACTTCGGTCATTTCAGTCTATTTGTATTTGTAGAAAGATTTTTCAACACGCGAGCTATGCGACATCACAATACAAAGGAAAAGGAAAAGGAAAAGGAAAAATATGGACGTAGAAAACCCAAACAAGACCATAGTCTACCATATACCCAACTAAAGGGAAGAAAAGAATAAAAACGTTGCTTTATTTCTATTCAAACCAATGGCACCATTAGAATACGCCTGATAGCCCGATGTTAAGGTTTACAACATCAGAAGCAAACGCGAAGGATCTTTGTGTACCAAAAGAAAGTTTCAATCGCTTAAACGCGCGAACATAAAGATTGATTATCAAGATAAAATGATATGGAAACATTATATATGAGATCTTTATCAAATGTTAGTCTAAAACGTGCTTTTCATCGTTATTTTCATTTATTAACGAAAATCACCTACTCAACGTATAAAATCATCTATGAGTGAACTGTAACCATATGTCCATAAACTCAATTTTGCACAAAAACATATTAAGGGCTAGCTAGAACTGGAAGCATCACTTTCGACGATTAGCATTGCATTTTGAGAAAGTAACTATGTCTATATGGTAAAACATTATATAGAAATAACATGAGTTTACGATTAAAATCAACATTCAATCATAGTTAACTATAACTCGAGTAAGTTACGGCATATCTTGGATTGGTGCAGCATTTGGCATTTTATAGCATATACTGCTGTAGCTCTTGAGATATTCCAGTTTTAATTTTGATGGTCAAAATTTCAAAATTGCAACAGTTGATTTCATATTCTACATTCAAATACGCTTATTTTGGTATATAAATGACTGATAGGGTATAAGGGCGTGTTTGCGAAAAGTTACGGTAAACTCTATACATTTCTGGACATGCCGTAACTTACCCGTTTACCCGAGAAATTAAATTTGGTTTTTAAAAGTATAACAAAGTATTTTGATCTAAGAGTTCTTTTTTCGTAAAACAAAAATCGACGAGGCTATAACGTTATAGTTATTGTCAAGTCAAGCTTCCAAATTTCATCCTTCTCTTGAGCTCAGTCAAACATAAAAGCCTTCCTCTTTTATGCAAAATTGACAACAAAATGCTATAAATTCGATTTTGCACTCTAATTTCATTATTATATTGTCGATTTTACAACAATAAAATTCATCACACAAATGTTAAAACTTTTAGATTTTCACTCAAAAGTGACGATTATGTAAAATAGATTCATTCTGTTCTGACACAGGTTAAAATGGATAAAATTATATAAATATAAAACGCGAAACGATAGCTTAAGCTCCAATCTTAAAATCGCGAGATTTATAATTGTAAAGTCTTAAGTTATTTGGTTATTTTATTTCAAAACCCTTACCAACATACACATTAATATTGGAAATCCCAACTACAATAAGGATGACATGATGATTTTTTTCGAGGAAGAAGTTTTTCTCTATTCATCCACGATATTCCTATAACTTAAATTTGAAGAGAAAGAGCTTACTGTAACATATTTCTTTAACGCGAGGGGACTTGTGAATTATTCATGAAGTTAAACCTAGTCACTGTTTTAAAAATAAAAGAATCTCAATGAAGAATATCATATTTCATCCACTTTTTACAAATTCACAAAAAGGGATTAAAATGATGTTTAGCCTTTGGAAAAATAAATGAAAACTAAATAAAATCTCTTTTAACAGTTAGAAAATCCTTAAATAACGAAACTCCACAGTGGCCCTAGGAAGCTCACGAGAACATTTAAATCGAGAGTATTAATCGAGACCTGTTTTTATCGAATTTGTAGAATCCTCTTTTCTCACGCAACTTAAAGGGTTTGTTAGAACTAGTAACGCCAGTTGACAGATAATACGATAAATAAGTTCAAAAACATGATTACGTCATTTATATCGTCATCTTTTAGTTTTCTCATAATAACGATACCACCAAAACGTCAACATTTCAAAAAGGGTGTCAAATTCACCTCTTACTTCAATTTCAGTTCGTAAAAATCCACCAATTCTCTCATCTCTCTACTAACGAAATCTTCATATCAAGGCGACAAGCGTTCATACACCCATCCATGGGAAGCTTCTTTGGTTAAATCGCTGTTTATGGTTTCGCTTGGATCAGGAATACGGAATCTGATTCGATCATGAAGACGTCCAACTCCTCCACACCAAAACTCCATCGTCACTGGTGTCACTACGAATCCACCCCTGGAGAAAGGAAAGAATATATAAAAAACAGATCGAGATATATACCCTCAGATGCCTCAAAAGGGGTCCTACCCATGGCGTTCTTAGAGTTGCAGCCACAGTACACAACAATGTCTAAAATATATATCCATAGTAATCTTTTATCAGAGTTATGATACCCAATTCCCCTCACATAGCATTGTTTACCCGGGCGAAGAAACATCTACTTGCCAAGTGAATCATAAAGTATCGAACTTCGACCACCGGGATGGAAGAAAAGTACGAATACCACCACCACTAAGAGGTGATGTATTTACATTATGTTAGACGTTATATCCAATGTTGAGAATTAAAGCTTTTTCTACCAAAATTGCTAACCATCATCAACGAAACGAGAGCCTGTCATGAGAATCGTTGTCTGTACACAGACCCGACTGATATCGTAAAGGTACTGTTCCCATTCGCAATTTCTAGTTTGAGATTTTTCAAACTAATCGTGGGTGAAGTTTTACAGAAAAATTTAGGTGGCAGTAGAAAAATTAGTTTTAACCTATACTTCTCAGCAGAGACTTTTCACATGAAATTATCGGCAAAACAAACAATAACAACAGAGCCTACCAAAAATGAACGATAAACGCGAGGTATACTAGTATACTCTATGTACAGGACGAAATGGACGAGAATCGTGTCCGAGGGCTCGATCATCAGTAAACAAACCCCAATCTTCAATTGCAAATAAACAAGTGATACTTTTATGGACCTACCTGGTTATAAAATGAAATTAATAATGAAAAGAAAAATAGAGAAAGCAGAAAAAAATAATCAACCAGTTTTGAGAAAACCCCAAAAACCTCTTTTTCAGGCCGTTTTTGGCAAAAATCGGCTGCGAAAAATTTTCTTC
>JAUJPO010003459.1:0-20451 GCA_032270745.1 Tiaropsis multicirrata | reverse complement strand
GTAGATCTTCAGACTAAAGTTTTTGGTCCTTTTAACCCCAAACCTACATTATCAGATACATGAAAAGAAAGCTAGTGACCCAGAGATTCAGAAATATGAAAAACCTCAATTTTCATAAAAATGGACTTAGACCCCTTTTGAATTGAGGGGGGGGGTACCTGGACTTATGCCCCTTTTGAATTAAGGTAACGTAATGATAGAATCTCCAGTAAATCCCCAAAATAACCTTTTTTCCTTTTTTCAAAAAACTCTTTTTCAGGCCGTTTTTGGCCAACATCGGCTGCGAAAATGATTTTCTCAAAAATCGGGCTCCGTCACATTCGAGGGTTTAAGGCTAACTATCTTGGTGCAAAATATCAGAAAAAATTAAGGAGCCAATCTCGAGAAAATGGCTGGTAACTAACTAACTAACTAACTAACAGACGGACAAAGGTTAATTTTATATAGGACTTCCAGGTAGGTCCAAAAAATTCAACATTATAAGTTATAAGGAGTGAAAACAAAATTGTTACCTGCATGCAGGGTTCCAATCTTTTGTTTCAAAAAAGCGTATCGAAGACGGTGTATTTTGTACATACTACTGGGTGACTGATTCCTAAGTTATTATTTTTATAAAGAACACTTTTTTTAAGACTTATCAGGAAAAGAGATGGTCTAATATAAGGACTAGGACTCAAAATCAAGAAGTTTTTTTAAACTACAGGCTACAGTTTTCAGGGCTTAAAAACGATAGCTTGGGGATTTTCAGTTCAACGTCAATCAGGTTGGATCTTTGAGACTCACCTCAATTCAGGATCAACAAACCACTGTCCTTCTTTTCCATCATCCCATGCCCAACCGTCAGGTGGTACAAAGAACTCCTTACTCAAACGAACATCTCCTTCAGAATCTGAAAATTTCGGTCGTGGACATCCCTTTGACGTCCAATCCACAATCGGAACATCGATTTGATTTTCATAGGTTTCAGCGTAAACTGAGTATTCACCCTCTGATTGATCGGTGCTTGTCCAGTCTGCTTGATCCTGCTCCAGACCGAGCCAAATGATGACACTGACAGCTGCAGGGACTTCTGGGTGTTTTTCAATGTTGGTTCCTTTCTTTCCAGGATACTAGAAAAAAAAAGTTGTGTGTATGAATGAATAATAGGCTCTAGATTTATGGTATTCGGCTAGAGTAAATGAAAGGTTGATAAACTCATAAGAAGATGTTCATACCCTGCACATACAGTGGACAGGAATATTGGTTAAAAAGTCAGCAATCTAGAAAATTAGTTTGTAACGATTCTGAAAGCTACGTTATTGGAGCTGTTTTTCGTTATTGGAGCTGTTTTTCATCATTTCAGTGTCACACGATCTATAAAACCTACTGATGAACTTAAGATTAATATCAGATTAAGTTTTAAGTGTTTTCTTAGGTGGCACTCAGGTCAATTTAGCTTTCAGCGATAAGAAAATGAGCATTTTCTAGTAGTGACAAAAAAACCCGCTAAGTTAAGCATTGGACGGAGTAAAAAACAACTACGATTATAAAGAACTAGATTTAAAATACGACTATACCGAAGGAGTGAAAAGTTCATATGACCTATATAGCAGCTACAACCAAGTCAGAGATTCTGTAAGGAAAGTTTCCTTACGAAATCAAAAGGTTCATAGACCTAAAGCTATCTGAATGAAAGTTAAACCATTACCTTCATGATGATATTTTGCAGTCTAGCACAATTGGCTCCCTTGGCAGTAGAATTCTTTGAGAACATGACTTCGTTGGCGGGGATACGATAATATGCAACACGTTTGCTGCCCGAAATCATGGAAATAACAATATCAGGGAAACTGTTTTGAGGCTGAAAGAAAAGATGAAAAGAATTGAAGATGCATAATCATGGTGATGGGTACAAATTATATACGGTTTAACTCATTTAATTCGAATAAAATCTTCGGTCACATCCGACTTGATCAAACTCCTATAATTCGAAAACTGATATGTAATTCGAGTGAAATGTTCTGGTCCTCTGGGAATTTCGAATTACACAAGTTTAACTGTGGTATAGAATTGTAGCAAAATATACCCTTGGATATCTGTTTATTTACAATAGCAGAAAATGTTGTTCCAACGAGACGATGCCCTTACTTTAGAAGTATGACATTTTACTTGTATGACAATTTTCTTTGACCGATACAATAAATTTAAGTCTTACTTCAATGCAAAGAGCATCCATTTTATCGACATAACTATTGATGACTTCCATAGCTTCATTTATATCAGTGGCTTGCTCTCGGAGGAGAGTGGCTTCTTCAATTAAGGCACTCATCTCTCCACCGCGAATTTCTTGCATTTGTAAATCAAGTTCGTTCACTCCATTCAAGGTTGCATCGAACTTGGGAAGAGGAGTCCTTTAAAAATAGTGATAAAATAAATTATGCAAAATGGTGTCTAAAAAGGGTTGGTTTTAATATTTTAAATGATTAAAGGAACTGTTTTTTCATGTAGCTATAATCATAGCATTACCCCCCCCCCGGTCGCATATGGCCCCCCAATGGCTACAACCAAAATCTTAGTCAAAAATGCTGGGGGCTAAAATTTACCAAAATTTCAGGGGGTACCTTGGATTAAGGGGGTACCTATTTTCTCATTGTAAGGTCTGGGGCTGAAAAAATCTTCAGATGCAAAGGCCAATCACAATCCATCAAGCACAAGCAAAAATAAATTGAAAGCCTCAATTCTATGAGATTCAGGGGTGCTTAGTAAGGATTTCCTTAAATTATATGAGGTGTCACATCACATGGGGTACCTACTAATGTGTGTTCTTTAGGTGGTACCTATTCACAGGGGGTACCTACGAATGTTTACTTTTAGGAGGTATCTAGATTTCAGGGGGGATCTAAATTCTTAGGGGGACCTAGAACCCCAGTCAGAGCTATGGGTATATGTGCTGGGTAAAGCAGTCGTGCCAGTTAGTGCTGACCATTAAAAAGCAAATGTGAAATTTTCAAACGCAACAAAAAGACTTAAATATTTTTCGTTTACTGTTGAAGATATTGTAGTTTAGATTGATGTTTTTTGCACGCACACAGAATTGGTGGCGTCATCGGTTTAAAGATTTGATTAAGAGGTTCAATCAAGTTAAAGATACTCAAAGAATTTTTCTTTATTAAAAAACTTCTCTGATATTAAATAGAAATGCTTACTTTAAATCTGCGATGAATTGATCCAAGAGAGCAATCAAAAGAGCGGCAGTTTCTGCAGGTTGTGATTTAGCTTTGATTGCCAGCTCAACGCTCTTGATGTTCTTCTTCAGTTTTTCAATAATCTTTTCAATGATGTTAACAGGTTCTAAACGGAAAGCGATGTCTTCCCAATGGCTTTCAACAACGCAACATGGTTTGGTCTCATTCCATGGCAGATAATAGTACTGACTGCCGTCAAAAACTGGATTTGTTGGTGGCGTGCTGGACGACTGTGGTTCAACTGAGCTATCAAGTTTGTTTCCATAGTTACCAATGCTAACCTCAAACTCAACTGGACCATCAGATTCAGAAATCATGTTTGCTGACAAGAAACTTGCAAACAACTTGTATTTTCTGCGTCGCATGTACGGCATTACACGAACCAATTCCTGAGACATGATTTCGTGAACAGGCTTTTCTGCATGGTTACCAAATCGTGTATCAATCTCAACTAGTGCACGGCCGCGATAGGCCACACCCTCACCCCTACCTTTGTTAAGTGAATCATATTCATCAGAGAGGTCAGAAAATTCCCTTAATGAACCGTAGAAGTTAACAAATGCAGGGCCAAAAGATGGTAAGAAACCTATGAGAAAAAGATAACAAGAATACTAATAAAACCGAAATAGAAATCATTGATTCCTTGGAAACAAATAAACACTTTGTCAAATGAGAAAATAAGGAACTGTTCCTAAGACATAGTGCACCCCCTGTAGCTTAAATGAACAACATTAGCCTTTAGTACATTTCAGTGCAACATAAGTACATTTTTTTCTTGAATGGATCATTGGGAACCATTTTGAATGAAAAACACATACCTTCATCGCCAGTACCAGAGATGGAGCTCAAAGGAATGAAAGCTGTTCCAATACAATCATCATTCCCGATACGATCCCAATCATAGAATTGCAACTTTAATCTTTCACACATTGATGGAAATTTGAAGCTCACTCTAAGTTCTTGGTTGAATTCTGGGTTTTGTTCTCCATATTTGACCTCAGTTTGAGCAGTTTGACCGGCAAATGAGAACTTTGCAAAAGGGTCAGCATGCCCTTTAGGTGCACCACCACCAAAAACCTTTTTAAAGCCATCAAAAAGAGTTGAATCCATTTGAGGTAAATCTTCAGCTCTGTAGACTTTGACCAAGAAAGTTGCAGGTCGCAGTGTGGCACCGGCTGGGCGTAGAAGGTTAGATTCAATATCATCTTCATCTTCCTTGTTGCCACCACCTTTACAAGAGTCTGGAATCTCGTCACCAGGACCAAGTACAAAAGCAGTGATTTTGAGATATCCTGCAGGTGGACCACCAGGCTGTGGACCAGCCCCCTTAGCGTCTTCTCCTCCAGCCTCTTTAGGTTCATTATCTTCCGGTGCTGTTAAAAGCAACCATTTCCTAACGATGGCATGGCTCTGACCGTCATAAACGGTGCCAATATCACACTGGAAGCTACCAAGTAAAGAGTCTGAAAGAATACTTTTGGCATTGAAAACTTCAAAATTGACCAGCTTGTCAAACATTTCATTTGGCCTTTCATTGAAGTTGAAGAAAAAGGTTTCATCATAATGGGGTTTATTTGAAGAATGCTTCACTCTGGTTTGTTTCAGCTCATCACCACAAGTGACTCTCACTGTTGGGTTGATACTTGCACCAGGAAGTTGGCGACCTTCAATAATTTTGATTCTGACTTGAAAATCTGTTGGTTTGTCAGGAAGATTATGTTGTCTCCTCTTCTTCTTCACTCTAAAATGGGAAAAACGATAGTTAGATATTGGTGCAATCAATTTTAAGTTAAAGGTTAAAGGGATAGTTCAGTCAAAAAATCATAACTTGTTGAGGTATTTCATAAGATTTTCCTTTCCAAAAGAGACAAAGACATATACAATTGTTGTTAAAAAATGTTCTCAACCATAAAAAACCCTTTTTGTTAGAATTTTAAAGCGTACCCCCTTCATATATGTCACATTTATTTACTCAAGCAGATTAAAGGTCTTTTTTTGTCTGAAAAGTCGTAAAAATGGCAAAAAGAGCCACAAATAGCAAAGATAGTCGTAGTTTAAAAACAGGATTCTTTGTAAATCTTCACAGCCCCAAAGGTTCTCCTTGGGTTCTGATGAAAAAAAAACTTCAAAACTGTCTGTATAAATCAGCTTTTCTAATCTAAAACAAGCCTTTTCATAGTTGACTTTATGCAACCGTGACGTCACATACATACAAGTGAGTTAAAAAAAGATGGGTCTTTCTGCAAACAATGGAGGTTAATAACACAAAACAAATTGTTCTTTAATAGAGTAAAGACGCTTAGTTTGTTCATGATTAAAAAAACCAGTTTAAAAAACTCTATTTTAAGTGAACTATCCCTTTAAATATACATTTTAGTTAGATTATTTTAGTAATGTGTAAAGAATTTAATCGACTGGTAATAAAATCTCATAATGAAATACCTCTTTCGTTTGCCAGCATTTGGATTTGGTGTTCCATCAGGAAGTGTTTCCGGTTCTGGTTCACCCACCTCTTCTTCTTCTTCTCCTCCAATATCACCATCAGCAACTTGACGATCGTCACCACCACTTCCTCCTGCACCACCACCAGGGGTTGCTGCACCAGGAGGTGGAGTATAGTCTCCTTGAAACATAATCTTACCCTAAAAATATTTTATTTGAAAATGCTTTCCTGACTCAAATCTACGATGGCCCCCAAGCCCAAGGGTCAAAACACGCACGTCTAGTTTTCACGTACTGCCAGTGCATGAATTTTATAAGAACTGGAACTGCCATGGGTGAATCACCCAGAAGGCTCAATTGGCACTGGGCACTTTTGAATTGTTGTCATGTCGGGAATTTTCCAAGTGAGTGACCTGTGCAATAAAAATTTCCTTTTGTCTTTAAAATAGATGTTGAGTTACATGAATAGAGTTAAAATTGTTGAACTAAGGGATCTTCTCAAAATAAGTATGGCTCACGAGGCCAATTTATCTCAACAAGCATTTGCTTTTAGCTAAGCTGAATTGATTCACTCTGTGAGCCAAATTGATTCTCTCAGTTAGAGCCGAAATAGCCGAATTAGAAAAATCATTTTTACTACTGTTCAAAAAGAGAAACAGCAAAAACAGGATCAAAATTGATAACATTTTTCCAAAGTCAAACAAGAAAAACATTTGTTGTTCCTATTTTATTGCCTTGGTCAATAAAATACAATAACTCAATTACCAAATGGAATCATAAGTTTTCCTCAGAGAGTATAAATCATGGAATCAAATTCTAGGGATTATCGTTATGACGTTTCAGGTTGAGGTATAGATGTCAAAAATACACTATCTATAAGAAACTAAATGATGACACCAGAAATTTTTATACTTCAGCCTAGTTGAAACCACCATGCCATTGCGTGCCACTAAAACATTTTTATCCCATATTATAAAGTTAAGATTTTGTAATTTATCATATTTAAATCTTGGCACTAAACAAGTGAATGGCTTACAGATATTTCAATCTAAAATTTTAGTACTGTTTAGCACATTTTTCTTGTATAAAGAAGTATATCTAAAATGCAGTTTGAGAAAAGTAACTGTAAAGCTTTCCTGATTTTCATTTCAAAATTTCTGTCAGTGAAAGCATAAAAACGAGAAGAAATACGGCTTTTAAACATTTTTCAAAATCAATGATCTTCGAGCTGCCATGACAGCTGTCCTTTGCAGACAAGGCTGGAACATCAATTATTTTCCGAAACAATAGATAAACAATGCCTTTCTTTCAACTGTTTTGTACAATGTTTATCCTTGCTCTGACGTCCTCCCTCTCCATCCTCCTCCTCCTCATCTCTTGTTTGTAGAAACATTACAAAAATGCTTAATCTCGATGGGGAGAAGAGCTTTTTCTGTCGGATCATTTCTAAAGTACTCACAAATAGTTGTGTTATTTAGACTTTTGTGGAAAATCTTTCTCTTCCAATGTGAAAAGTTATGACTGAAAATGAAGAGTGAAGAACTGATGAAAAACCAGTATTTTCAAGATTTTGAGACAAAGAAGCTGTTACAAAAATTTTCCGCAAATCTATTTTTAGTTCCAAAGTAGACACAAAAACTAAAAACCAAAACCAACCAAAAACTAATTCAAAAAAGATATTTTTCACCGAGAATAAGGTCCTCAAAGTTAAAATACTCTTCATTGCAAGTCTTCAATTTTTCCGTTGCAATTCTGATATTTAGATGTAGAAATGATTGACCTAACAGAAAATGTATAACACAATATACTTTATTTAAGGCCTATATAACATTCAAATTAACATTTAATGTATCACAAATTATGAAAATTCACTATGGTCAGAGCTCTAAAGGAAATTTAGCCAAATTCTATTGCTTTATTAAGCCAATATGTGTGTCTTGTTAAGGGAATTTAGTTGAAATAAGCAAAATTTGATTATTATTTTTGAGAAGATCCCTAACATTTTGCATAGGAATATCCCTTGAAGAGTTGTACATTGAGTTACCAGTTGTTGAGCTTTTAGAGTTTGATAACATTTATTTAATCAGAAGATAAGCTGAGTTATTCCGAGTAACTTTATTGGAAATTTTATCTATGTAAGTTGTAATTTTAGAGTTGAAAATTTAACAGTTGCAAAGTAAATGTCATAAGAAACAACCTGATGGGTATTATTTTGCAAATTCAAGTTTTATGAGTTGCAACTTGGCCTTGTGTATCTTATTTTTTTAAGGACTGTTGATTTTTAATTTGATCAACGTGGAACAACTCAATATAATTCTTATTTAGAGCAACTCAAAATAACTCTTCAATTAAAAAAGACGACTCGAAACTACTCTTCGAAACTCGTGAAAATTAACCCATAAAGCTGAATAAATTTCAACTCGTTAAGTGTAACTTGGCATCTTTTCAATGGACCAGAACATTTAGTCGCACAGATTACCCAAAGAACACTTTCCCTCAAAAGAAAATTTCAGAAGTGGGTAGTACGTAATTTTTTAAATCCTTCTGGGTCATTTATCCTTTCAAAGTCCCAGTTCTGATAATCATGCACTGGAAGTGCGAGGTGACCCTTTGGGTCATCGTACACATCAATTCAAAATCAGTCCTGATTTGTAATTTTTCCATTTAGAGTTATAATAACAGGAAATAGGGAAATTTACAAATCTTGGGAAGCATTTGAAAAAAATAGCTTGAATAAAATAGATAACATAACAATAGAGTTCTTAGTACATTGGAATTTCTCTAAATCAGACATGATCTATACCCAACATTATTTAACGGACACTAATACCTTATTGGAACGGAAAAAATGATCAATTTCAATCTCTAAAAGGGGACACCTCTAAGGCCAAAAAAAAAAATGTCTTGTTTCCGGAAATGCAGGTGACGAAAAAAAAACTCACCCGACCTTTATTTTGGCCTAAGAGGTAACTTTTTCGCACCAATGGCATCAGATTTGTAAAGTAATCAATATCCAGCTACTTACTGTGGTTGGTCTTCCATTACTATCAGCAAGAACTTGTGTGAAAGCATGAGAATTTTGATTCAAAAGCTGTGATAATGGAATAGTGGCCTTTCCAATTAATCTGTTGCGTCCAATCTTTTCATGATCTTTCACAGTAACATCAAGACTGTCACCTGGACCAATTTCTTTACCAGATAAATCAAAGTCTAATACCTAAAATTTATAAATGAAGCAAACATGTTTAAACACTCAATAGGTAATAATTCTTTCTGCTCAAATTGAATTTCTATTAAAATCCTACTTTAATAAACCAGCTGATTAAAATTTCAAATTATACATGTATTACATGAGGTAAAAAAAAACTGAAATATAACACAGACCTCAGAGTAAGTTGGATTGAGGTCGTCATTTTTTCTTTCTGTTTCTTTCTTCACACCTAGATTTAAAATGAGAAAATAAAATGCAAAATATTTCAAATTCTATACAAGCAACTCTTCCAATATTCACACTTGCTGCTCCTAAAAATATCAACCTTTTAAAACAAGTCTAAGTCAAGAATTGGCATATGTTTAGTAAAATAGCATAAAAGAGGCAATTACAGCTTTTATAAAAGTGGTAGTTCTAGCTATTGGTATATTTTTTCTTTGTCCCACATTTATAAGACGATAAACCAGAAAAATATTTTATCGTTTTGGGACCAAACTAACACGTTGAGAACGTATAATATTAATTTGAGAACGGAATGTAAAGTGAATATAAAGTTTATTTGTTTTGTTTACAAAGCTGTGTTTTTTCCTCCCAAGTGTACGTAAACAACATTTTAATACTATTTTCAAGTAACTTTCATAGTTTTTATAAAACGATCTCATAATTTTTTTCTTCTTTTAATGTCTTGTTTCCGGAAATCGGCCGGGTGAACTATTGAATTTATATGTCTGTTTTTCTCATGCGGTCAATTGTTCTCCAACTCACAATAGACAGACTTTATAAATAATTATTAATCAGTTTACACTACACAACATAGCAAAATGGAAAACCAAAAATATTTCGTATTGCTTCAAAATTATGATTTAAAATGAAAACGGATAAATTAGCTCAAGTGTAAACTATCTACCTACACACCCCTTTTTATGTTTGTTTCATGAAACGGGCCTTTCAAAACACGCAATTCAATTTGAAGGGAATCCTAGGTTAAAAACCGGGGGTTTTGATTGAGGGCTGGAGCGCCATATATGGGACAAGGTTTTAGGTCAGCAATTTAATTTTTTATTGGCTAGCATTTGGACCCGCTCCCATATCAGTCAAATGCTGAAAACAAATTCTAAAATCTTTTGTCTATGACCCCTTAAAATATTTAATTGATTTTAAACAAGCAGACAAGTTTTACTAAAGCCAAGCACCTCTCCCTCAATAAGCAAAAGTACTGAAATGCTTGAACCCATCCCTGTTCTTTCAGTCAGGGAAAATTTGCAAGTTTTTGTCCTCGCTCGCATCTTTTTAAAATCCCGTAAAAGCGGGTGTTTTTGTCTATGTTCTCCGTCACAATTTCTTTAAATTGCTCTAAACTTTTTTAGCATCGGTGAAATTACTTGAGAGTTGTAGAAAAATAATATTTAAACAATTCTATCCAGCGCGATTTTCATGTTCTTCTTTTCTTCGTTCTTAATGAAGAACTAAAAAATGACATGTGACACGAAAAAAATGTCCGTACGGAGGAGTTACATGATGTTGGAACAGTTGTAAAAGTCATAACTACCAAAAATTTGTGTGCGTTCCATTTGGGGAATAAATTTGTTTTTAAATCTGACTTGAACTATATAGACTCAACAACAGTGTGTATAAGACTATGGTATAGTAGCACCACTGTTGTTTTCGTTTGGACAGTATTGTTTTATAAACCTATTTTTTTTGCAAACTCCTTCGTAAAAAGGTGACACTAATTTTAATTTTGGTGATGTTATGAGGAAGCTTTTTTGCATGGATTCTCTGACTGTCATTTTTCTTTGCTTTTTGTTGTTTTGTTTCCTTCTCAGTCATTCTCACTCTCTGTGCCAAACGTACTTTTTGAATGCCCTCTTAGCTATGTTTTCTAATATTAATAAAATCGACCAATCCTCAAAATTATAAATCTTGCTAAAATTTGAGAGTTAAAATCAAATAAAAAGATATGATCAAAAAGACATCTCTCTCACGTGTTAAAAAAAAGAGCTTATGAAATTTTAACTTACCTAAGTATTCAAAGATGACATAAGGATCGATTGCACCTTTCTTCTCGAGATTTAATAGCTCTGTGCATCTAATGCCTGAAATTTTCAGGCTACTCGCCATTTTAGCTGTGTCCTTGCTTCTCTCCTCGCACAGACACAAGCAAGTGAGCAGGCAGTAAAAATGTCGCTGGGTGTTTACGAGCCTCTTTGATTGATCTCGGATTGTAATAAAAACAATAAAAATTAATGGAGCTTGACTATGTATTTTACCGAACGCTTTCGGTTTCTTATTCTGAGTTATAGAATTTCTTTTCACCGCCCCCTTCTTGTTGCTATGGTAGCAATTAGATATCATAGGAGTGGTCTAGGAAACCGCATGACTGGTTCAATAAGAAAACACTTCAGCAGAAAGGTATAGGGCAGCCCAACTTCGCACCCAGCAGGACGATTGGTTCTTTTATATAGGTGAAAGCGACCCTGAGTCCGAGGTTGGACATAAGCAGCTTTCTCGACTCTATCAAAATTTTCAGAAAAGCAAGAAAAAGGGTGGATGAGAGAATTTTTCCAAACGCACGAGATAGGACTCCCGCCCGGCGGTAAATGCATATAATAAATGATATTACACTGCAGCAATGAGACGAAATTATTCAATAAATGAAAGATAAGAGTAAATAAAATGTCATAAAATTTCTTTCATTTGATCTAAACAAAAGCTTTCAGGATGGTTTCAGGTTGTATTGTCTATATCAATGTTCGATGTGTGACATCAGTCCTCGTCGTATTATAAAAGCAAAAAAGCTATTTGTCATCATTTTAGTTTGAGATTAAATCTGATAAGTCTGTTCAAATTAAAGCGTCTATTATTTTATTTATTGCTTGCAAGAGAGAAAACTATGCTCTAAAATTAGGATATAGAATGATTATCGTATATAATGTTTTTCCTCTGAAATTACAATGTTATTACAGTGCCTTTTTTAACACTACAAACACACGAACTAAGACTATGAACGACGAGCTTAGCAGGAGATATTGTACCTTATATTTTGATTATGCTTACAGATATACTATACAGATGTAGATATACTAAAAAAACAATGTTTGATGGTTTAAAATTTTTAAGAAATCCAGTTAGACTTTTTTATCATTTTATTATTTGATGGATATAGATATAGGTTTTCGAAAGTTGATAATAAATTTGGAACGGGTTGATCCTCTAAACCTTGAAATCGGATTTCTCTCTCTCAGCTTTCTCCTCTCAAATAACATAACACCGAGGAAAGTTATAAATGGTAGTCAATTTACGTAAAATGACGTCACTTTTGTCAAGACACATAAAATATCAATATCAAAAATTTCCGTGGAAACTTCCCAGTTAGGTACGGAATGTTGTATTGATGACGTCGTTCTGACGTTGAAACGTTGTTTTGACGTTAAAACAACGTTCCGTGCTTGCTTGGTTTCACACGCGTTTTTTTTTTGTTTAGAAATTGTATAGAAATATAATAAATATTTACACAGTAATAATAATAAAGCGCCGCAGCGACTACTTCCAGCCAACCAAACAATAATAAATTCATAGCAATTCAACAAGTAGAACAAAATATAATTTTAAAACACTACTAAACCAATATCCCTTTTAAAATAAAACTTGCTCAACAAAAGGCAACTAACATGGGTGTGGGATATAATTGAAGAGAGAACTCCATTATCAATGAAACATTACTTTAGAAAAAAGCGAGGGCGGGGTCTCTTCCAAAAAAAATCCATATTCCCACTGTTGAGAATGTCGACTTTTCTAAACACCAACCCCACTGGATATTCGCAGACTTTTTCTAGAGAAGCCCAAAGACGAATTTCTAAAAAAAACTGAACTTATCACAAACATATAAAAAATATGGATACATCTTTTATAATAAAATTATACCGTCAATGAGCCGGTATCTATAATCTTTAGAGCTCATAGATGGTTTGAAGATACCTTATCGGACAAAACAATGATATATAAGAACAAACCATATCTAAGAACATTTTTAAGGTTTCAAAATCTAAAAAGCCAAGAACATGCTAAGAACACCTTTAAGCCTTTTACAACGATAATTTATCATTTCTGAGGAAAATTGCTTGAAAACAGCTAAGACAGCTTTTCGTTCAGTAAAAATATGCAAACAAAGAATAATTGATTTATCTCCCCAGCATGTTCCCAGTGAAAAAATCTCGATGTCCCCCGCCTAATCTGTTCGGTCTCTTATCATCACCAGACATACTTCCAACAACAAAAACATACCCAACAGACACAAGACGTTTTTTCAACGGTCCAGACAACGTTGTTTCAACATCAGAACGTTACTTGGACGTTGAAACAATGTTCGAATAACGTTGTCTACTGACAACAGACTTATCAGAGCCAAAAAGATTGGCATCAAATTTTCAATCTTTTTCAGGCAGTAGATACAAGACGTTGTTTCCGCCGCAAGTTCTAACGTCAGAACGTTATTTAGACGTTGCAAAAACGTCGTGTATCTGCTTTTATTTACCAACAGACGTGAGATCCTTTCAGAAAATTTGTGAACATCTGAGTTCATGCAAGATAATGTTTATAACACAGGGAAAATAATATGTTTTATCAAGATTAGCATAGCCGAAAAGATTGTCATCAAAAATCTTTTTCGTACGATGTATCTATCGTATCGTTATACCAACAGGAGTGAGATCCTTTCAGAAAATTTGTGAGCTTTTGGGTTCAATAAAACAGAGACAGTATGTTATCAAGATTTCTTTGTTTCACTTTCGTTATCTTCATCCAAGAGGTCTTCAATTTCTTTTTGCCACTCATTGTCCTCTTCATCGTCACTTTGTTCCTTCGTTCCATCTTCGTTGACCAGTTCGAAACTCTACACGAAGAGGAAAAGAGTAGAAATGTCAACCACAGAATAGTAAATTCGGGTGTAATTAACGCTTGTTCAGGGGTAAAACTGTTGTCTGGGGGTCAGAAATTTAATATGTCCGGGTGTAAATTATGACAAAAAACTTATATCCTCAAATTGTTCAGACCTGCAGATACACGGGTTTCATAATAAAGTTTTATCCATCAGATCACGTTTTTCCACGAGATTTGTATGTGATTATTAGATATTTCAAAATGACTGGCTTAAGACCTTTCTATATTCGTTAAACCATTACCAAAGCCGGTAAAACTATTCACATGGGAACAAAATCACGTGAAATATTTATAATGAGTAATCACATGTTTTGATCACCCCCGAGGGGGTCACTCATATGGTCTGACCTACGTTATGTGTGCCCCTTAAGGGTAGATTTTTCAAGGTTCTGACAAAAGCCAGGTGCACTGTAAGGGTAGGAAATTTGAGAAAATTTAGAAATTTTTTGCTCAAACTGGGGGAAAATGGTCGAAAAATGCACTGTAAGGGTCGGTTTTTCGGCAGATTTTGTTCTGCACTGTAAGGGTCCGAATTTTCAAGCCCAATTTTTGGCCGCACATACCGTCGTTTTGAAATCGAGTGCCCGGGGGGTGGGGCCCCGGGTGACCACCCTCTAATGATACCCAACACTATCGTAGAGAAAAAAGGTTCATAACAAATTTCCAAACCTCTAATTCTTCTTGAAGTTCTTTGTCCAGTTCCCAATCATTTACATCATTTTCGTTCGTTGTTGTATCTTCTTCTTCTTCTTTGTTTTTAGCGTTTAATCCTAACATTTGAGTCTTCTCTTCTTCACTCAAATGCGCTATGAAAATAAAAACCATGAAGGAAAACAGAGTCAACGAAGAGAAAGAAATGAAGGAATGGTTGTAAAGAGAACAATAAACTTTTCCCGCATTAAAAACAGGTAGTAAGATGTCAAATGAATGTAAATTTCATGGCAATTGGTACAATACCTTGAGAAAACTAATTTTCGTGGCGAGTCTAATGAATTAGGTTTTTGAGAAAACTAAGTTATTTTTCAAGATGTTTGAAAATTTTGATCAAATTCCAGGAAAAATGAAAGCTACATAAATTATCCTGAAAATTGACGAAACGGTATGAAATCAATTTTAACAACAGTGCTGTCACAAAGGTAAACAAGTAGCTGGGAGATAAAATCGCCTCTTTTAATTTTGACGCTGGGGTCTCAGGAAATTATATGTGTAAATCGAATGCTTGAGTCCAATTTTCCTGTATTTAGGCTGGCTATTAAATTGAAGCGAAAACGAAAATGTAAAGTTTAAGTTTCTTCGATAATAAAGAAAAGGTCCGATATGTCATAAAAAAACTATGGGAAATCTAAACCCCCGGTGGAAAAAGATGTCAGCTCCGGTGGAGTTTGAATCTCTACCGATGAACCAAAACAGGAGGGTAAAGTATATAAGTAAGATATCAAAGACGTATAAAAATTGAAAAAAAATTACCATTATCATCGAAAGCATCACTTGCGAATTCGTGCGTTGTTGGACTTCCTGCAACGTCTTCGATATTATCGTGCTGTGTTGGTTGTTGTTGCGGTGTGTCTTGCGTTGGACTTGTATCTGATTTATCTGACGCTGAAAGGTAAAAATGTAAAAAAAGGAGAAACTTTTAGCCTTTTAAGATATTGTGGCAAACATTGGTATCTTAACAGGAAAGACCATCAGCCAAATTAAGATTACTTAATAGTCGGGAAAATAGTCTATATTAAAAAAATCATTTCGATAACTGCAATGTTGAACTTTAGATGGTTGATGTGAAAATAATTGCTCAATCTAATAGATCCCAATTTCATCTTATGGCACTAGAGGCCTATGCATTTAAGCCATTAAGCCCTCTTTAAACACAAAGGATGAGTACAAAAGTAGGACACTTGTCGTGAGGATTTGAATTGTCATGAGATAATGGTTCGATTGTCAAGAGATAATTGTTCCAATATCACATGCCAGTTTTAATTTTTTTTGCGAAGGTTTTTGAAAATTTGAACTCGTTCTTTGAGTTGTGTTGATAGAGAAATAGAATTTGACATGTAAATATTAAATGTTTTTAGCAAGCAGTTTTTCTATTTTTATACCTGATGATACAATAAAGTATCGAAATATATTGTCAATAAAATAAAAATACACATTTTTGATAAATTCATGAATGATGAGTTAAAAAACATCCCCCACTTCTTTTTGGCACGAGAGCCAGGAAGCCAACCTAAGATGTGTTCCATTTTCAATCAGACCATAATCTACGCAATTGGTTTACGGTTTAAACTTGGTGTGATTGCGTAAATGGAATTTTTTGTTGTGTAAATGCGTGAATCGTTATTATTTGCGTGAATGCGTGAATCATTATTATTTGCGTGAATGCGCGAATCATTATTATTTGCGTGAATGCGTGAAATTAGATTGCTTCCGTAGATGCATGAATGGCAAATTTCATTTTGATGCGTGAATGTGTATTACATGTCCCTGATTTCGGAAAATGAGGATTGCGTTAATTCTGAAAAAAGATTGCGTGAATGCGTAAATTTTGGGGTGACTGTGATGAGGGGCCATGGTAGCTTAAAGTATTCTTTCAAAAACAGAAAATCTTTGAAGTACTTACATCTGTTGAGACTTTCTGAGGAGCGTGATCGTAGATCTAACAAAATTTAATGAATAAAAAATAATGGGCTTTTTCCAGAAAAAGTCCGTATCCCCCTGTTGAGAATATAGGATATCCAGGCGGGTCCGAAATTTTTAATATCCTAGGATACCCAGGGGGTAAGAACCTGAAGACCAAGAATATCCAGGGGCGGGGGTTCAAAATTTTCAATATCCTAGGATATCCAGGGGGTAAGAATTTGAAGACCAAAGATATACAGGGGTCCGAAATTTTCAATATCCTAAAATATCCAGGGGGTAAGAATTTGAAGACCAAGAATATCCAGGGGAGTTCAAAATTTTTGGCACGGATATCCAGGGGGTTGGTGTTAAGAAAAATCGACATCCTCAACAGTGGGAATATGGATTTTTTCTGGAAAAGCCCAAAATAGAACTGATATAGGTATGGAATAGCTTTTTCACAAACATAAGTAGACCTTAAATTCAGAGAGACTACCCGACGAAGCCGACGGTCGTAGATTTTTATTAACTGAACCAATTATTTAAGAAAAGGGTTTCTTTTGACCAATGGATAGCTATAAAACATATTTTTAGAATCTTTTGCGACATTGTCTAGTATACATGATTTCTGATGTTTACATCTTACTTATAGCTCTAATTACAGCTCTGAAGAAATTGGTGAATTGTTTGGATCAAATTTTGATCAAAAACAAGCCAGATGTTGAATGGACCTACCTAACGGTGAAGGTCAGATGATCAGACAGAAAAAAACCGCGAAATGACATATTTAACATAAAAATAAAGTAATCAAAGGGAAAATAAATAAGAAAATCGGTAAACGTGATGTTCAACGGGTTAACATTTTTTATCTTCGATCAAATCCAAAAAATAGTTAATAATGTCAAAAAGTGCCACGTTTAGGTCAAAGGCAAAAATATATCTTAAAAATAACATTCATCGACCCCGTAATGTTCGAAAGTAATGAAGATTCAACCATCGTAAAATCTGCCATCAGAACCAAAGGATCAAGTGGACCATCAGGTTTATATTGGAGAAGGATGTTGATCTCTAGAAACTTTGGTCGATTTGGATCAGATCTTCGAAAAACTGTAGCGTTATTTGCGAAAAAAAACTGTGCAGAAAAGACATAGAAACAAACGGTACTTCGTCAAGTCTTGATGCATATACAGCCTGCCGACTTATTCCTCAATTGGCCAATTGGTATTGGTGAAGTGTTTCGGCGGATTGTCGGCAAAGCAGTCATCTCCGTCATCAAACCAAACATTCTTGAAAAATCAGGTGATCTACAGCTGTGCAGGGTAGAAATCCGGATGCGAAGCAGTTGTACATGCAATGCGAGAAATCTTCGGAAAAGAAGAGACCGACGCTCTTCTTTTGGTCGACGCAAGAAATGCTTTCAACTCCATTAACCGCAAAGTCCTTTTGCACAACATACCGTACCTGTGTCCTGCCATGGCGACCTACGTTTCCAACAGCTACAAAGTTCCTTCACGCCTTTTCGTACAGGGAGGCTTAGTGATTTCATCCACTGAAGTCACTACACAAAGGGACCCATTGACAATGCCATTCTACGCCGTTGGCATACTACCACTGCTGGACGCCATCAACAACAACTACGAGCAGGTCCATTATGTCGCGTTTGCTGATGATCTAGGAGGTACCGGAAAACTTGAGCGTCTTCGATGTTGATGGGGGAAAATCGTTTCTCACGGTCCATGTCTTGGTTACTTCCCAGAACCTTCGAAATCGTGGCTTATCGTAAAAGAAAACATGGATGAGAATGCACGTCAAATTTTTGATGGTACTGACATCAAACTGACAACATCAGGACGAAAGTATCTCCGATGCTTCATCGGGAAAGCTGAAGGAAAAGACGAGTATGTCAACAAGCTCGTTGAAAAATGGTGCTCTCAATTCAATACATTGTGTGATATTGCAAAGACCGAGCCACAAGCAGCTTTATGTATCTTTTGTTACGGGTTTCAAGCATAAGCTAAATTACCACATCAGAACAATACCGGACATGACGCAACACTTGGCCCCATTCGATCACATTATCGACACAGTATTCCTCCCAACAATCACAGATGATCATCACTGCTCTCAAGATGAACGGTTGCTCCTATCATTACCACCTAGCAAGGGTATCCTGCCAGTTCCTATTTTCAGATTGTGGTCTGCAAACGAATTCTCAAATTCTCATATGTTGACCTTGAACATGTCGAGTCGAATCAAGAAAGCCAAAGTCGAAATAACGAAGTTCAAGGCTGAGAAAAAAATGACCTTGGACCAACAAAGAGCAAACTACCTTGCCTCTGCCAAAGGAGCTTCAAGCTGGCTTACCATCTTGCCAATCAAAAGCGAATGATTCTGTCTGGATAAGCAGGAGTTCTTTGACTCTCTACATTTGAGATATCGTTGAACACCAAATAAAGTACCTTCCTTCCTAATGTGTGTGTGGTCACCTTTGATGTAGACCATGCCATGCCGTGCACTAAGGGAGGCTTTATCCATCAACGCCACGACGAGGTTCGAGATCTCCTCGCAAACTTGCTTTCGCAAATCTACAATGACGTGAGTACGGAACCTCACTTGCTGCCGTTGAGTGGTGAAGCACTTTCAAGAGGTTCCAACAAAACCGACGATCTGCTCGAGGACAAATTGCATTCTCCGACGTAAGGGTAATTAATCCATTTGCAAGGAGTCACCTTTGTCAGAAGCTCGACAAAACGTTCAAGTCGAGTGAACAAGCGAAAAAGAGAAAGTACAACCAACGTGTCATTGAAATCGAGAATGGGTCGTTTAGCCCATTCGTAATGTCCCCATATGGTGGAGAGAGACTGAAATTGTTATCAACAACTTAGTCAGAAAACTCTCAAAGAAACGAGACATTGATTACAATTTAATTTTGCAATGGTTAAGAACAAAATTTTCTTAATTTCTGCTACGTTCAGCTATTTGATGTTTGAGAGGTTCTAGAATAGTTTAAAAAATGAACTTTGATTTTTAGATGGCGTTGAAATTTTTGAGAAGACTAGGAGAACGGTTTAATTAGATGTGGTTTATAGCAAGCCGGGAATTCCCCCGGAATTATTTAATTGTTAGTAATGAGTATTTGGCATACCAGGACTGCCTCCGTGCGTTTTAGTTTTATTATAACATATTTAACGTCCGGGATCTCCTTCAGATCGATCAAGAAATCGCCCAACAGCATCATCAAGATATCCAACTTCAACAGCTTAATGAAAATAGACACCTGTTCAGCTTAGCACATCTTAATACTCAGTCGATGGTATCTACATTTGACGAATTCATGCTTTTTGTTAACAAGTATAACTTTGATGCAATAACTTTAACTGAAACGTGGTTAAAAGACAACACATACTTGCTTGAATACGTAAAAATTGAAGGTTATACCATGCACTATCATAACAGAGACAACAAACGGGGTGGTGGTGTCGGGATATATATCAAGGACAACATTAAGCACAAAGTTCGAAAAGATATCGTCAACATCAACCCAGCACTCGAACATCTATGGCTTGAGATTGATGGGAAAAACAATCACTCTAAACTCCTTCTTTGTGTCGCTTACCAACCGAACTTCACGCACCAAGAAAAAACAGAATGGCTCGAGAACTTTGATAAAATCATTGGAACTGCTACTCTTGACTGGTCTGGTAATGTGGCTATAACAGGTGACTTTAATATTGATCTTTTGTCCAACTCTCAAATCAAAGCATCCTACCTAGAAACACTTCGTTCGTTTGACCTCACTCAACACGTCAAATCACCATCTCGAAAAGGAGTCTCCCTCATTGACCATATCGTAACCAACACTTCTTGCAAAGTTAAATTCTGTGACATTCTCCCAACTCCAGAAATTAGCGACCATGACGCTGTGTTTGCCTGCCTTAACACTCGTGTTGCTAGATTCGAACCACGGTATAAGATCATTCGGGATATGAGAAACTTTAATTTGCAAGCATACATTGATGA
>JAUJPO010003348.1:0-20452 GCA_032270745.1 Tiaropsis multicirrata | reverse complement strand
AATTTACAATTGGGCCTACGAATGATTTGAAAGATACTGAAGTTGAGCCAGTGCGGTTAGCACGTTCGACAGTTCTTTACGGGCTCAAAATATCCCTTTCATATAATTTGTTACTCTTTATTCATTTAGATGCAAGCGTAATTTTTACGGCCCTCGTTGCACTTATTACACAAATTTATTTGAAAAACAACAAAGTCAACAACAAAGTCAACAACAAAGTCAACGACAAAGTCAAGGACAAAGTCAACGACAAACTATCGAAGCTAATGGTATATTCTTTTCCTTTAAATGTGTTGTTATTTTCTTTTATCCTTCCCATGGATATCGCTGTTGTCTCAATTCATTGAAAAGTCGTTTATTTCAAAATTTGTTTTTCTTTTATCAGAACGTACAAGAGGAATCATTATTGGTTTCGGCGTGGGTGTTGTATCGGCATGCGGTGTGTTTGCAGCTATGGCTTATTATCTTCAACGCAAGTAAGTTTGTTCGGTGATGAGCCTGACCAACACTGGGCGAAATAAGAGATTTTCAATAGTGGAAATATGTTGAAAATATCATATTTCCACGAATTTCCAATCATTTTTGAAAGATGACATTTCCACATATTGGAAATAGGCTTATAGTAATTTGCGGAATCTCGTTCCGCCTTTTAATTTGCGGAATCTCATTCCGCCGTTTACTAATTTGCGAAATCTCGTTCCGCCAATTACTAATCTACGGAATTTGCTCATAACTCAGGAACCAATAAAGTTTTTCTATTCAAGTTTTGCACACGTGTTAATGACCTTTATACGCAAATTTGAGGTTTATAGTAATTTGCGGAATCTCGTTCCGCAGATTACTAATCTACGGAATATTGAAATAACTTCCGTTGACGTCATCAAGTAAACCTCAAATTTGACACACAACTTTGGACTTATGAGGGGCTAGTTTGAACAAAGTTTGAAGTCATGAAACTCGTTGGTTCTTGAAATATGGACATTTTACGTTTTGCCTAAAAAGGCTTGACAGGGGTAAATTACGTCATTTTACGTAAAAAATATGAAGACCTCAAATTTAACAGAAAGTTGCGCATCACAGACACAAAGACGTGTGCAAAGTTTGGAGTGATCGTTTCTGAGATAGGGACACTTTGACACTTTGCCTGCAATGACAGTACAGTAGTTATTCTACCCTACATTTTCACGCCGTAACTCTTTGTCAACGGTGTTATCAGTACTTCAAATTTTGCATAAAGTTGCGTATAAAGGTCATCAACACATGTGCAGAATTTGATTAGAAAACTTCATTAGTTCGAGAGTTATAAGCAAATTCCGTAGATTAGTAATTGGCGAAACGAGATTCCGCAGATTAGTAAACGGCGGAATGAGATTCCGCAAATTAAAAGGCGGAACGAGATTCTGCAAATTACTATAAGCCTTTTGTAAGGGATAGATAACTAGAATAAATTCCAAAATATTATGGGGTGTATCTTGACCTATTTGTAGAACAATTATGACAATATTTCCTCTATTTTGTAGCTTTTCGTACGTACATGTATCGGTGCCTGGTTTTGTTGGTTCATTGTTGTTGTGTACACGTTTTTTTTAAAGAACAAAGTATATAAGAACATAAGGCTTCGAAAGGTCAAAAAATTGAGAACAATGTTAAGAACATACAGAGGCTTCAAGAGTATAGAAATAAGAACATTCTTTTCAAGGCTAATTGGTGTAGCAATTTGATAGTTTGTTTGAAGCCAGCTGACTAAAAAGTGAGGAAAATAGTGTTTAAAGCCAATTAAGTCCCCTATCAGCAAATTTTTGAGACTCAAATTAAAAGACTTGATTAAGAACATTTCAAGGCTTGAAACCAAAAAAGCTAAGAACATTGAAGGCTTTAGATGTTCTTGTAAAAAAACGTGTATTCGCTCAAAGGATTTACATCAGTGTTCTTCATCCAGCTCCAAATATCAATGGTGGCAATTTTGCTGTATTTCTCAAGACAAACAAATTCATCTTATTTACCATGTGCTTATAAAAAACTTCCTTTAACAAATTCCGAAAACGAAAGTGAAAAAAGTGTGTTTGAAATTTTCAATATCCTAGGATATCCAGGGGGTAAGAATTTGAAGACCAACGGGCGTTCGAAATTTTCAGTCTGCCAATGACACACTTCAACTTTTAGATGCTAGCCTAAACGATTGGAGGATAGATCACTCAAAATAAAAATAAACAAATGGGATTGGAAACTTGGAAAAAAAATTATGTTATCAAATTCACAAAGGGTGCATTTTTCTCTCTCGAGTGATTCAAAGAGGTTCGCATTTCTTTTGTCATTCTTTTTGTCCATCTTGTTAAAACAGAAACCAAACAATTTATTTTTTATTCTTTTTTTGTTTTCGTTGGAAAATAAAAATCCATCTAAAAAAGTATTGTCCAAATAAAATGAACAAAATAATATCAATCAACTTCGAGCCCAGTCTTTATTAATCCTCTTAATGAAAAAACTTCAACATATAAGACTGAGGCCGAGGCTGAAAAAAATATAATTCTATAAAAATGATCAATAATATCATTTAAATAACTAACTTTAAAAAATAAGTCGTTCACTAGTTCTCCAGTAAAATAAAAATTGTCAAACTTGCAAAAAGTTATAAGGCAGCTAAAATTGCTTACTGTTGCTTATGATATCCAATAAGTTATCTTTTCTTCTCCTAAAAAGATGTTTGCCACTAGTTTCATTGTCCACAATTCAAATCTAGTGGCAATCGCCCGGATTATTTGGATGCTTCCGTAGAAAAGATTACGTCATGGATAAGGTAAGGTGAAAACCTTTACACTTTAAGATTGAAGCATTTTTGAAAATAGAAAAAGAAGTGAACAAAATATTTGATGAGTCAGCAAAAAATTAGGAATATTAAACAACCTACACCATTCACCAGGAAAATGAAAGAAAAATGAAATCATACAAACATGACTGACACAAGAATTTTGTGTGTAAAAAATATGCCGCTCAGCAGGCGCATGACGTCATTCCAACGTTATGACGTTAAAACAACATTTCTGTGTCTGCTGGGTGGGTTTTCTAAATAATATAACTATCATACATAAAACTTTCATTTTAAAAAGAAACAAAAAAAAAAGACAAATAAACAGAAGAACGAACAAAAAAATTAAATGAAAACAATATCAAGTATTGAAAGTAAAATTTGTTATATCGTTGTAACGTGAACGGGTCCTGAAAATACACCTGATCGATTCCTCTGCGATAAAATCTCGTCAATCGTTACAAAGTTATCAAAAACAGGCATCGTCATTTTGCGTTGAGCCATTTCTGCGATTTCTTTTTCAGTTTTATTCTCATAGGTTGCTTTAAGTTCAGCTTTTTGTACAAGCCGTTTCCTTCGCTCGTTGTGTCGAGATAGTTGTTTTTTACGCTGATCACGACTCCAGTATTGTCCTTGGTAAACTGTAAAGGCATCATCGTCCGTAGTAAGGCCACAACGTTCATTATCTATTTGTTCAGCACGGTCTTTTAACACCTTACTTCGTGTAGAGTTCGTGGATTTTTTTATATAAATGTGTTTTCCGTCTTTGGAGCGACGTACGCGCCACTCCGCTTCTACGTCGGCGTTTTTATCAAGCGCCACTTCTGCCGGTACTGCTGGAGCGCCACCGTTCTCTTTCTCCATGTTTTGTATTATTTTGAATTCTTCCCAAACGCGTTTTTCCGTATCGTTCCAACCTGGATGTGGGTCAATCGAAACACGCTTATGAGTCCTTGGTTTTTCTTGTCGCACGGTACCCCCTGGCATTCCGTAACCGTTATTCATTTGACTGTTCTTCATAGCTGATCTCAAACTTGAAACAGAAGCTGACATTCCTTGCTTGTTTTGTCCGACCTGTTGGTAATGTAAGGGTGTAGGTGAAAACCGGGGCGGTTGGTTGGCGTAAACGGGTGTCATATTGGACACACCGTGATACGAAATGGGCATATGTGGACCTGTATTGATCATGTAAGGTGCTTGGAATAATGAAACTTGTGCGGGCTGTTTACATTTGTTAATAGACGGTGAGTCCATGTACGCTTTCAGTTTCGATTGTTGCCTTTGTTCCTTCAGACGTGCTTTCATAACATCACTGTTGCTTCTGTGATGAGCATCAGTGGAACCGTCCTTCGAACGTTGACTTTTATTGCTATTATTTGATGACGAGTTACTATCGCAACGAGGTAATTTGTTGAAGTCCAGAGAATCATCGCTTTGAGAGCCAGCTCTCTTGTCCTTTTGATGTCCTCCTGAAGATGATGATTTTCCCTTCATAAAGTTCTTCAAAGGGTTTTTCGATTTCGATTCTTTTGAACTGTTAGATGGAGTATCCTCCAATGTTTTATGGTTGGCACCCGATGAAGGACACTCTCCTTTGCGGATGATTTCGTTGGTATATTTGTTGTTGATGGCAGGAGGTGAAAGACATTGGGGTGGAGAGTTTTTATTGCTCGATTTGGATGAAGTTGAACTGGCGTATGTAGGAGAAGAAGCTTTGCTTGCCACTGATTCGTTTTCTTCCAGTATACAATCCAACATATCGAGGTCTGTTTCTTCGGCTTCGTCTTCATCGTACATGTCTGTGTTGTTCTAGTGGTGTGGAAAAAAAGAAAGCAGGATGACAGGTGAGTTTCTTCATTTGAATAGATAACTTCGCTGTGGCGACGTTTTATTGTTATTGAAGAACTCGCTTATTGAAAACGTGACATGGCCATTAACACAAGAAATGATTAAGGCCGGGGAAGATAAATTGCATGCCAGAACAAAGTGGCAGGCTTTTTAAAACCTAGAAGACACCGTTTTAATGATTTTTTTAAAGTCATTAACAAAAATTCAAGAAATCATCTTGAATCCAGCAATAAAATATTTATTCAAAAAATCTTGCCCTGTGCAAAACCTCACAAAGAAGTCCTTAAAAAATCCATACCTCATAAATAGCGCGAGCCACGATAAGAGTAATGACGTCATGAGCTTCAAACATTTGATGAGCTTGTTCGACGTTCTTGACTTCTCGTTGATTGATCTGTTAGTTGGGATAAAAGAAGTATTGAAAAAAATGTTGATAATATGGTGATGAAATACTTGTCACTTTTGTAACAAAAATAAATAAATTCTTTGCAAGTTTTAAAAGAGGTTACGTACTGAGTAAACAACGATTCAGATGAAGAGAGTACGAAATCTTTATCCACTTGAGTTGAACTGCATTTCGTTTGATAAGCATTAATTCTTTTTACAGATAATTAAAATTCTTATATTGAGATGCAGATAGTTTTCTATATGTGCTTAGCTCAGAGGCGGATACAGAAGGAACTTAAAAGTTTTGGCGGAGAGTGTTGACTTCTATATAAGGAATATGAGCAAAAGCAACACTCTCCGTCAAAATGTTTGAGAGACTTCTGCATCAACCCGCCACTGAGTCACTCAGGGCTTGAAGTGTGATCTAAAATAAAATAATAAAAAAACAAAATATTTCCTTACCTTTACAATTTGATCGCCGACCATAATCTTGCCGTTAACGTCAGCCGGTGAATTTTCTTCGACATCTCCAACGTAAACGGAAGCGTCAGACTCGTCGTAATACAACTTGACGCCAAATTTGCCGTGTTTCTTTGTCAGCTTTAATTCCTGTGAAAACAGTAACGATATATTTACTAGTCTTGATTTCTTTTTTAATTTGGGAACAACCCGAGCTGGAAGATCCAAACTCAATGGAATTAAGGTGACGACAAACTTATACATAGAGAACAATCCTAAAAGAGCCGGAATAGCTGTTTTAAAAATGGGAAACATCTGACTTTTTAGGATTTTTTCCGTAGAAAAGATTACGTAATGAATGTCAGGAATTAAAAAAGTCTTCAGGAATCTGCAAGTTTCAATATGATATTCCTACACAACACACGTAACCCTTTCAAGTTTTGATAGAACTAGAAAAAAACACCCTGTCTGTAGATATAAAAAAATATCACATACCTCATATTCGCATTCAAATTGCGCTTCCCTGTCAGTAGTATGTCCATTCAACGACATATCAAAATGATCTTTGTTTGATACCACCAAAAATGAGCTGTGCCGTTTGGTAGAGCTCTCGCTAACACTGTCTTTTAAATGCGTTAACGTCTGTTCCGTGGCTGAACTTTCGACACCGGTGTTGTTTGTGCCGTCATCGTCGGAGTTTTCACCATCGAGTGTCGGTGTTTGTTGAGAGTATCGCGACGATTTGTTCAATGTATCGTACGCCGAGTCGTATTCTTTGTTTTCGTTACTCGATAAATCGGTAGAAACGATACTCATCGGGTTAAACCAACCATTCGATGATTTCTTCGGACTTTTTTCGATGTTTATCGGGTGACGAATGTATTCCGATTTTTTGTCTTCGACATTTTCTGTTTGTGTTCCGACGTCGTTGGGTTTAGTTTTTCTGACCTGTCGTTTGATCAACATTTTGACTGGATTCCCGGCAGCACGGAAAGCGTCCACGGCCATCTCATGCGTTGCTTGGCGTAAATCTTTATGGTCTACCTGTTAAGATATAATTGTGAAACAAAAAATTAGTTAAAAGAAAATGTCGGATGGATGCTCCAAAACTAAAACAACAACAAATCTCGTACGATTATTTAGATTATCAGATAAATATAAATGCAACCAAACACAACAGAAGAGTACAAGCTACTTAAGTGTGTGAAACAGAATGACAATAATCTTGCTTTTTGAAATCCAAACTCCAAAGTCCTTATTAAGGTGCAAAAAAAAAAAAAGAACAAATAACTACAACTTTTTTTGTCAAGCTTTCGAGTTTTTCAAGAGATTTTTTTTTGTGTTTGTTGAAACATTAAGATGCGGAAACTTCAGTCAGAAATTGTTCTGTTGAAAAGAGAATTGTATTCATTTAGTAAGACCCCCTCTTCAAATGTTTTGAATCAAACACTCAACTTTATGACCGTTACTTTTGACTCTCGAGTTGACGCACGGATGTGTTTTGAAAGTTCCATTTTTTTATCAAGAATCTTATATTATTGGAAGAAAATAATAATTTAGAAATTTTAAAAAGTGTACCACCAGAACATTTCCCACAATTCTTTAAAACGTTAGCATACCATTTTACTGTATTAATTCTTTAATAAGGGAAATGTGTAGTAGATGGGTTTGACTTTCATTTCATTGCGTGTCAAAAATAATACGTTTCTTATAAAATAAATGGTCTTATAAAATCAAAAGTAAACAAAGTACCAAAAATAACCATTTTTCTATTGATTTTTTACGAATCAAGACCTAAATTTGAAACAAGTTGAAATGGTTCCGAAGTAAAATTAAAAAAAGAAAATCTCAGGACATTTTTTTTTTCAAAAGCTGTTTAGTAAATATCCGGCTCGAAGGCTATATCAAGAACACACAACATTTTTTCAGTCCTGTTAGGGACCCGTTTTATGTTATTTAAACCAAGTTTTGACGTCAAAATAAAATTCAAGTTTTATGTATATGTAGAGAAAACTCTCCTTTTTCCGTTTTTGGACAACTCAGTTCCATCCTTTTAAAGCTCCTTTTTGTGCTGACAGTTGTTTTCTTAAAAATAGATTCTTTTTTAAAATTCCTTAACGTCCTTTGAGGTTTTTGTACCTTTCAGCAAATGTAAAAAAACACACAACACAACCTTTTAGAAACTAAAGTACACACTTGGTTATTCTAAAAATTATGTGGCTGAGCTTCCAGCCACCACCAGGGCTGAAATTTCATGATGAATATTGCCAAGGCCTTGAAGAAACCTTCATTATCTTAACTTTAACGAGTAGTACTATATCTAGAGATGCATACATTGGGAGTAGCAAAAAAAAGAAGCAAAATTCACGAAACAAAATCAAAACAACATTACCAACAATCGCACATTGAACACAACTGAAACCCTTCCTTCATCATCCAAGGCTTTATACGAGAGAGACAAAGAGATGAATATTTTTTATCCCTTCTGATAATAAGAAATGAAATTGAAGTAAAAAATCATTTAGAAGTAGCTGTTATAATACCACTCGAGATACTCGAGATGTTTTTTATCATACAAAAACATATGAGATGGAGCTCGATTTTGTTCTTATTCAACATCCAAAATTGGATACTGCTCTCTCCCTCCACCCTTTCTGCATATTGTCCACCCGAAACAAATAAATCACATTTCACCCCAGTCAGTAAAGAATTTGACCCACAATCCTCCTTTTCTTTCCTATAATCAACCTCGTAATTCACTCAATCAAAGCAAACAATAAGCGAGCTGTTGGCACCAAAGGGAAATCGCAATTTTTTTTCATCAATCGCATTTTTGTTAATTCTGCTATGATAAGAAGAAAGGTATGCAGACAAGATACAACCGTAAATCCTAACAAAAACAGCAAGGCGCTTAAGCTTAACATATCAATATTGACATGTGTCTTAGCGCCCGTGCACTTGTAACGTTTTCTACGCGAAGAAAAAGAAATGTGCAGTTGTTGTTGTTGTTGACAGTGTAAATGATGCCTTAATAAACAAAGGGTTGTATTGTATGTGTGTTTGGAGTTGCATGGCGTACCGTACGTGCCGCCTTCGTTTTTAGAAAATACATGAAGTATCATGTATGATTGTCAGAGTCACACTTTACAAAATTCTCTTTCAAATTATTTACATTTTGAATAATCTAGTTTCCTCTTGACGTCCAAAGAGTTTAATCAATTGAACCTTTAAAAATGAAGTAGTATAGTTATTCACGAAATATGAATACGGTGTCAAAGTCATGCATAGTTTGCATCAACAGTTACGATCCATAAAGCCATCACTTGAAGTTTGTGGATCTGCCAATTTGAAATCACTCCAAGTTTTCCGTAGTAAAACCTCTTAAAATAGCATCAAAACAAACATTTTGCCTCTTTTAATCAATCGATTTTTAGAGACTTTAAAGAACGACGTGGTCTCAAATTGGAAGATGAATATGTTTGTATCCCATCATCTACCCTTTTTTATAAATCATCTACTTCCAAAAAAGTGTTTTGATTGGACGAGAGATTTCATTGACGTCATCAATCGCCAATCATCTTGCAGTTTTCCCATTCCATCATAATTCACACGCAAGAATTTGGAGAAACCGTCTAAAGCACTTTAAAATGGATGACGCAAATGAACTAAATACAAAGGTTAATCACTTCAAATTTGATGTCCGGACTTCAATCTCTGATTCAGCAAGGATTGCATAAAAGCCGACGAGTGAGGTTAAAGAAAACTCAGAAATATTGCCACCTAGTATATAGTACTAGTATTTTAAAAACTTGTCCAAGACGATCCTGGGAAAAGGAAATCAGCTTTTCACAACACACTCAATGATTTCAACAACGAGTTTGATGTTCAAAAAGCCTTTTGTTCGATAATGTAGCATCATTGTTTGCGGCGATTACCGAACAACCACAGCCAGCCGACAGAAGACATTGTTTCAACGTATTTTCAACGTTAAAATAACGGTCTTGTTTATACTGGCGATGTTCGATACGAGTTATTTGATTAGAGCAAACCCAACTAGACTCAAATTTAGAGTGGCCCTCTTCCAATTTAACCCTTAGATTTCTCAAATAAACCAAAATAAAGCAAACTAGCTAACCAGCTTCGAGGAGGGAAGGAAAAAAATTGCAAGAGATAAATCATATAACTCGATTAGCTTAACGATGACAATTGGCTTATTTGCTGGCTACCCGTTTTGTAAAAGATCAAAGCAAAAGAAATTATCCATTTAGTTTAGAGAAATGAAAATAGAAACGCAAGGCACTTTGAGGTATGTTGAAGGTAACTTCAAAGAGATAATTTTATGGCCATGGAAAAATGAGCCAGAAGCAGAAAGAAATAAGCAAATAAGTAAAGATTCTATTTAATTTGTAGATCGAATTACTTAAAAAGTAAAAGTGGAAATGGCCATTTAATAACATACCACAACATAAAAATTTAAAAAAATCACATGAGTTTCGAGCCAAGGTTAGCAGCTTTCACTTTCAGTGAGCCATGCAAGAAGGGTCACATTTAACTTCAACGTCAAATAATGTTCTGCCGTTGGAACAACGTTGTCTGGACGTTGGAACAACGTTCTGTGCCTATTCTTCGAGAACTATGTATGACCAAAGCAAAGCAGTGCAATCAGTCCACTGAAACACACACATAATACAGAGAGAGAGAGATAGAGACACAGACAAATATCAACTTATCGACTTGTCATCAACTGACTGTCATCACATTAACACTAAAAAAACTGAAACACTTTCCTTTTCATCTTATGCGCCCTTACTTTCCTATCATCATCATTATAATTTTTAAGAGATGAAAAAAATCGAAAAGATTATTCCCTTCATCAGTAAGGTTCGAACTAAAGTCTGAAGACAGCTCAACTCAACTCAACCAACAAAAAGCTTTGTTTGCTTGCTTAAAAATCGAAATTAGTGGCAAAAACCATCAGGCTTTTTCAAGATATAATTACGTATCTGAATACCATGAACAATAACACCCATGATGATGACTAAAAGTCAAATCAATTTATTTTTCCGATCCGTTTCGCTGCTTGATCTACTATTATTATTAACCTATACTCTTTTTTTAAATAAGAACCGTGTTTTTAACTGATCCACATTTTCTCAAATATCCCATCTCACCCCACCCTTAAATATATGCCTAAAATGCTTCCCTTGGTCTAAGCTTTCATTAGGAATATTCCCATGCTCAAATGGTGAGTTCTTCATAGTTTTTGGTAAAAATCTACCTCGAAATCTGAGGCTCGATGTTCTTATAAAAACAAAAATTGTGTATCTAGTTCTGATTAACCAATCAGAGATCTTGTTGTGTATACTTCTCGTCACCGAGTACAAAACCAACGTTACAAATGAAGACATTTTGACCCATGTACACCACATATAACAAATAACGCGTTGACAAGATTAACAATTTCTTTTTTAGGGTTAAACCACATCAGAAATGCGCTATCGTAATGTTATATACATCACAGAGAGAAACACATAACTGTGACGTTTTTAGATCACTTTCTTTTTTATGTTGTTATCAGTCGTAACACGGTAACACTATTTATAAACCCACAATTTGAAGTCAAACGAAAAATAAAGAACACATTTCTTCTTGGTCTGGCATATGTATATACTAATTTTAAATTGCTTTATTTGGTTAAAAAATAAAGCAACAACAATACTGTTAGCAGTTTACTTGAGATTACGTCGCCCGTTTACGTCGATTTATACCACTAAGCTGGGAATTACGTAAGCCTAATCGTATTGCGGTGTCTGTGAGCATACCCGTTTTTAGATGTGTGTTCGTTGAAAAGATTAAAGGTAAATATTACTTATGTTAAGTTAGTTTTGAGCGCTTTTTCTTACATTTTATTTCGAGTAGAAGAAGTGACGTAGCTTAGATTAGATTAACTGATATGATGACGTAACGAATTCACCCGCAATTCTTTGCGATAAAACAACAACTCAAACGTCCTCTAAACGTATGTTGACGATAGAATCTGCTGTTGCGGTAGTATTTTTCAGTTGTTCGGAAAAAATGAACACTTACCTCTAAGATTTGATCATGAAGGGTCAACTTTCCAGGTTGATCTGCGGCTCCACCTTCGGCGATTCGCGACACAAAAATGCCAGCTGTACCGTTCGTCTAAAAGGACAAAACAAAATTAACCAAATGATTAAAGCTGAAACTGATGCACTAAAAGTATTTGGAAAAAATCAAGATTCTTCACACAAAAACTAAGCACTTTTAATTGTATCCATCAACCAACTAATGAACGAAAAATGTTTTTCTCGCGTTGTAGGTTGTAGAGTTCAAAAATTGAAAATAAATTTTTAGTGAAAAAGGGTTAGATTAAAAGCTAAGGGTGACGTAAGAATTATAATCAAACATTAAAACGACTTCAAAGGGTTTATACCGCCATCAAATAACATAGAAATGTTTTTTGTTGAATAAATGTTGTTATTTGAATATAAAAGCTAAATTAAAGATGGCCTCCATATGGGTGCAGATCGCGGATAAGTTCATAAGCAATGTTGTTTAAATATATAGCTGCGAGAGGTCAAAGGCTATACTAAAATTTCTTTTTGAGAGAGAGAGAGAGAGAGAGAGAGAAAGAGAGAAAGAGGCAAGGATGAAGGATGAACAATATTGATAATAAACGGGCCGCATGATTAAGCCTGCGATGTCTAATAAGGTTCAAGACCGCCCAGCAAGCACGAAACGTTATTCAAAGAACGCCAGGACGTTATTTGGACGTTGAAACAATGTTGAAACATGACGACGCAGAACGTAAGACGGTAACGCAGCCCAATTTCCCATGATACTGGGTACTGGATTTGAAGTCTAGCGTAGGAAAAAAAACTATTTCATAAACATAGCTGAACCTGTGAAAGTCACGAAAAGTTGGTCGAATTCGTATACTGAGTGTCTGAAAGATTGTGTAGTGGAGCATAGAGAAACGCTCATAGAGAGGGACAAATGCTTTTAAATCACAGGCTACAGTAGGAGAGTCTGTGAAAACTTTGATTGATAAACCACTGTCGAAATAAGAAACGAGAGCGAAACGAGAGAGCTACCCACCACCTACTACAGTCTTTCTTTTTTTCGCTGACATCGACAGTTTTGAGGTCACGTGTGTTGTGAATATACAAAGGTAGAAAAACTAAACGACAGATTTTTCTTACTATCCAAATGTTTGATTCAAAACATGTTATAAGAAAACATAGAAAGAGGCTAACGGTAAAGCTTTGGAGGGTTTACACGGAAAAAGAAATTTGACTTCAATAATAGGATGAGCACTGGTGTAACTATATAATAATGTTCTAAATGTTCTAACAATATGATGAAAAACGTATACATGTAGAAATGAACAACTTCAAATGGTTTTCACTACAGTACGACAAATATCGATAGGGGTCGCGTTCGCCGCAAAAAAAATCGCTCTTACAAAAATCAGTACAAGAAATCTCTTTTTTTTGTTGTTGAAGAATTTCCTATTTGAATTGTATGCGTAAAACGAGTAAACTTCATTTGTCTTTGATAGACCGCACGCGCAATAAAACTTACTTTTTTTTGCGGCGGCGGTCAATAGGGATCTAGGGCATTACATAATCGATTGCCTCCTAATAATGTCTTTTTAAACTGTTTGTATGACAAACCGAACCGATAGTCCGAGTCAAGTATTAGATAACCTTTTTTTAATCAGTTCAATTAATTTTTAACTTTTTTATAAAGCAAAGCAAAAAAGGTAACCGTTTTAAGGGCTTTTTTTTATTTGAAAGAAAAATGCCGCTGTAATCAGCTGACCAAACTGAGGCGGCATTATACGTCACATTATTTGCTTTGATTGCTTCTGATTGGTTAATTTCAAATTTTGTGAGCTGTTTAAGATAGATCTCTGTTCCCTAACTTGCAACATAAAGAGGTCAAAATAAACCAAGGCTAAGTTTTCTTGGTTTATGTCCAGAAAATCCGAAGGCTTGAGAAAGTCTAAAAAAGCTGGTATCTGACAGGATCGCGCGTATTTTAGCCTTTATTTCGCACGATTTGTGGAAAAAGTATTTGCCGTGTAGCTAGGCCTTTAACAACTTTAATCACCGGTCACGAAACTACTACACTTGAGGTCTAAGGCCCAAGAGGGGAGCTATAACTTAAGTTTGATCTTACCTTTGACAAGCCGCCAATTATGTTGAATCCTAAACTACCATTTAATTTCTCCAAGTTGATTTTCATTTCTTCTTGTTCAAACTACAAAAATGAAAAATTGTTAAAATATTATAACTACACATGCATCGTTTAGACCAACAAATCAATGGCTAAGAGACATTATCCCCAGCAAACACGGTTGACGTCCATACAACGTTCTTTCAACGACAGCAACATTATTTGGACGTTGAAACAATGTTGCAATATCGTTGTGGGTCTGCTGGGCCAATAGATGCTCATAAGAAGTTCATTATTCCAAAAACAACAATAATGCTACTCGTGTTCAAAATTTGCTAAAAAACCCAAGGCGTAGCTTCTAAACTCGCCAGTCGTGCTCAGAAAGATTTCTTTACACATTGATTAAAACGTAGTACTTTTAAGGCTTTAAGCCTAGATTTAGACAACAGTCACAATAACAAGCAAATGACTAGCTGACAAGACCGGTACATGGAACATGAAACCACTCTATGACTGTTTGTTTGTTAGAATAAGTAGGTGGCACAGCTAGTCCGGTTCTCTTCAATCAATCACTGGCAAAAAATCATCAACCCATAAAAAATCCCATTAATAAAACAACAGAGAAATCGCTTTGATGACGTCATTAATATTATGGCTAGAATTAAAAGTCGGATAAAAGGCAAAGCAACAAAAGAGGCGATTTTTTTAAGCGGAGCGGAGAGCATAGAGAGATGATAATCTTTTTAAAATAGACAGGATCTTTAGTAAGAGGATTCGCTTGTGAGAGCTGAGGAAAAAAGAACTTTTTGATATTGTCTGTAAAACAGCGCTTTCAACTTAAGAGAGGGTCGCGCTTGAGAGCTTCCTTGTGTTTCACAGCAAGATCAAGGTTTTCCTCTCTTTTTGAATGAACTTTGCTTGAGCCATTATATCTACTATGCTTCTCTTCTTTAACGTAGTAAAAAGAGAGTTTCCGCTAGTCTAGTTATAGTTCTCGTTACTTTTCAATCAGAATTCAGAATTTTTTGTTTAATTTTCTCCTTTTCCTTTTTACAGTTTTTCAATTTTATCGATATTTTTTAATCGACGATTTTCTCTCATCAGACATAAGGAAGTAAATCTTATTCACGCATCGCGATTTATCACTATATAACACACAAAACAAATATCAATTTTTTAAATAAATTTATTGGCAGATAATCTGGTTAGGAAAAACATGTTGTTAAAGAATTAACAAAATTATTTCTAAATTTGTAAGAATTTTTTTTTGTAAACGGATTTACTATCGATAAGGAACGAAAGTTATAAAATGAAAATAAAAAAACCGGCGATTATCTTTCTATTTTCGGGCTTTTTCTCTCTAAGAAATTTTTCCCGCGCTTCGCGTACCGATAAAAATATATTTTTTCACTGATAAGAAAAGAGCTGTTCCTTTTCTTTTTGCAGGTTCATCAAAATGTTGTTTGTATTTATGGATCTCCATGGAGAGCACGGATTGTATCGTGAAAAACGTGTCTTATATTTTAACGGTGTTTAATGAGTGAGTTCTTTGTCCACGATCAAAGACAAAAGTCCCGATCTTGTCATCAACCTGTACCACTATTGGGTCGCTAAATAACTCATTAATTGTGTAATTTGCGTAGCTGGCTCAATTGAGTACCCCCTCCCCAGAAAGGACGTCTCTTTTGTCTTGCATTTGCGCGTGTGAGCTGCTTGAACACCGATTTGAAAAATTATAAAAATAAAAGGAGAAGAGCTTACCTGACCATTCTGCACACCCATTTCTCCTTGAAAATGCGCGACGCGTGTTCTCAACTCCCTGATCTCTTTGTTGAAGCGTAGTGTCTCCAGGTAATACTGACTTTCCATTTCCGTTCGCTCTTCAAGAAAACGTTTCTCGCATGTACTTAGCTTATAAACCAGTCTCTGATTTTCATGCCCTAAGTTCGTTAACACGGATTTCTGCTGTTTGAGTTGAGCAGCAAGTTCCTTGACGCAGTCGTGAGAGTTTATTGAGCAATTGAGAGTTGCTTTACAGGTCAGACATTTCTCGTTTTCATTGGTCGAAGCGTCGCAATTATTGTTATTGTTCTTTTGGAAAACGCAGACTTCTTCGTGCAAGCTCTCAAAGCCATACTTGTAAACCACATCGCAACCTTCAGATTTATGTTGGCAATTAACGTTCATGTTTTGAATCAAGTTCCACAATAAAGTCGACTTCCGGTACGAATCCTCAAATAATGAAATACCGCAATACGGGCATGTGAATTCTTCTGGTTCGTGTTTTTCCCGCCATTCTTCGAGACATCCCAAACAGAAGTAGTGTCCGCACTCTACAATCTCAACCGGACACTCTAATACAGAGCAACATAGAAAACAATGCGCATCCTGGGGAATACCATAAGCAAAACGTTCCGAATCAATACCCATTTTTATTCAAAAAACGATAATTGTATAATAATTCAACGATCAATGCATGCGATGATTCTGTTTATTCAAAGTTTCCACTTTTCCAAAAAGCAAAATAGTATATAATATTTTCTTTCTCTTTTTTTTCACTGTAAAACAAGAAAAGAAGAAATAAAAAAAAAATTGTTTAATCAAAAGTGACCTAGAATCAATGAACAAAATTTCTTGATAAGTGTGACCCTTTAGGTCGTGAGCGAATGGTTTATGGCGAAAACAGTAAATTTCAAACAAAAGTTTTCTCCCTCACTCCAGTGTGTATATAAAGAAAATAATGTTTCGTTATCATAATTTTTTCAACAAGCTTCCTTGTTTAATTTCAAAACATTAAAACTCGAAGTTTCGTCAAAAAGAGAGGTACCTAAAGAATATTTTCAGAGTGTTTTCGAGTGTTTGTAGAATTATAAAATTTAATTTAAAGTTAATTTAATAAATTCATTAAACTCTATTGTAAATCTTAATTCGAATTGATTAGCTTCTGTGGATCTGGCCATCCACCTGGAGGGTTTACAAGCCTCGGTTTGACTCTATACACTCTTTTTTTATAAGAACCAGTAAATTTTGGCCGAGGTTCGGATGTTCTTAACATTCTCCACATTTTCTCAAATTTCTCACCCCACCACATCCTTAAGTATATGCCCAAAATGCTTCCCTTGGTCTAAGCTTTCACTAGCAAATAAAGATTCCCATGTTTAAGTTCTCAGTTCTGCATAGTTTTTGGCAAAATTTACTACCGAATCTGAGGTTCCTTGTTCTTATAAAAAAAACTATATATTTATAGGGATTGTGCCATCAATGAAAACACATCCTCTAAACTTGTCCTAAATCTCTATGAATTCCGATTGCCGCAAAATTTTGTGTAGAAATACGTATACAGTAAACATGCTGTAATCAGCTCTCCTAGTTGCTTTTTATCCACATATATTACAGGAACAAGGGGTCCGTTTTTTTAACTGTACCAAAAATCTACCACCACTTAACTCATATAATATCTTAAGAGCAATCGAACTTATAAAAAATCCATAGGTGGGATTATTGATGTATTGATTCCGTTTTTAGACGATTTCCAAAAATATTTGAGTTTTCAGATAGCTGTATCTATTTTAGCCTTTAAAACATTACGCATGTTTTTTCAAAACACAACCAACCATCACGTTCCATGGAAAACTATAACAGTCACCAGATACAAGAAAACATACAGAGAGAACTCACACTTGATAGTTTCCAAGTTGTTTGAGAAAAAAACACATGTAACTTGTGTTGTTGGGGAATAAGAGAGAATTGCGTGTTTGCAACACAACACTGTAAAGAGAAACACGCAAAAAAAGGTGTCGAGTTGTAAATATAACCATAATCAATGGAGAAATTCTTTTTTCCAAATATTTTTGAAATTAGCTATTGTATTTTATAAAGAAAATGTAATAACTTTGTTACCAGTCTATCAAAAATAAAAAAAGGTCCCCCCTCGGTTGAGGACCAGACCCCTTGAACCTAACCTGATATTCAGATGATGAATTTTCTATCGGTACGTTGAAACTCTAAAGACGCGATGAAAATAACCATCTGAGGAATTACGCAGTGTCTAGTGATACAACTTTTTGAATTGCGCCATTCTGCTCAAAATTGTATTTTGTTCTCCTTTTGGCGCTTCATTTGAAAATTTGTAATAGTTTTTAGTTCATGTCCGGACTCCCAAATTTTAAAATGAACACGGTTCCCGCACAAAACACTAGTCAAATTCGTCAGATGGTATATTTTCATCGGTCTTTAGAGCTTTAGCGTGCCGATAAGAAAATTCACCATCTGAATATCAGGTTACTTGAACCCGACCCTTAAGAAGACTTAATTTTTGACGAATTTTCCAAAGAAATCGAATTTTAAAGAGACATTGCCAAAAACGGCAAAAAGATCATGATCATCAGAGACTTAAAACGTTAGCCATTGAAAAAATCTTTCAGCAAATGCAAACAAAGTTAAAAGAGCTTTCCACAAAATGTGATGGATGAGCGTTCGTCTCCATACAGAGCCAGATAACCAGAAACGCTGTCACACAAGTTAAACTCTGTCAAAACTCACTGATATCAAAACACAAGAAATTGAAACGGAAACAATTTAACAAACGACCTCTAATAAGTTATCTCACAATTTCCTTCCGTGATATTTAATAAGCAGATATAATGTTTATGTATTTGCCATCAGAGAGATTCTGCATAGTATAAGTCATCATAATTTGGCTCCATTTTTAATGTACACCATGTTACAATAGCATTTTTGATCACCAGTTCTCTATGTATGTCATATCAGATTTCAAAACTAAAATCAGCAATTAGTAAATACCAGTGATTAGCCAAGTCAAATTCAAGCCATTCAGTGCTAACATGTGTAAAGTCTGTTGCAAGAAGATTGTCAATGCTCCCATGTAGAAACCAGGACAGTATATCACTTATTTACTCTTTTTTCGTGTCATCTTGGTTTCTACACTGTTTTCAGTGACAATCTTTTTTTGTAACAAACTTTAAAAAGAGAGGTCAAATATAAAAATGTCTATCTGTCTATCTTCATTACAACCCAACTGTACTACATACAACAAGTAAAATAATAAAAAAAATCAGATAACAATTTTTTTCTGTGTAACAAATCCCCCCTTCTATATCAGTGAAAAAAGCCGAGGGAGGCGGCATCCCTTTGATGTCAAAAGACTCATCAAATAATATAATAAAAAGAAAAGTTATTTTTAATTGTTTACTATATCAAAGAAATTAAAAAATATAGAGAAAACCCCGTTCATGAATTTTCCCTCCACGCGAAAAACCCCTTGATGACAATAAATGTTACATTTAAATCGGCACTTCTCCTTCAAGTGGATTTTCCTCCCACCCAAAAAAAGAAACGTAATTGTCTAGCCTGATCTTGACTAATTCACTGATTGTTCACTATACTCACTGATTGTGATGCTGTAGACCCATTTTGCTTCATCAAGTGTTTTTATCACATAATTTTTATGAATAATACAAAATTATTACGAAAAATATGATAATACGGGGAAAGGAAAGAGATCACGCACAAATAACCCTGAGAAACCTTATTTTTTGTAGGAAAACCAGAAATTTGTGACGTCACAATTCTCACGGATGTGATTTCTTTTATTTTTTTTGACAAAAATAAAATTTTCTGATTTCGCGATTGATAATATGGATGCGTCAATTTGCGTCAATTTTTGTTTTAAGAACATACAAAGACTCGGAAATTAGAAAAGAAAACCTCAGAACTCCTAGAAAAGACCGTTTGTTGTGCTGCTAAATGTGCCGGACGGGGCACAACGCTACATTGAAAAATGTTTCATGGTATCGTGTTATAAGCTTCTGTCTCCCCTCTTACCCCAGGCCCCCCTAGTGAACTTTACTTTCGGATAATATGCTTACAATAAGAAAAGGCATTACATATTACGGTATGATAGCAAATAAATAACAGAATTACAATGGAACAAAAGCGTACTAAACAAACACAACGTATACACACAGGAAAGAATGAAACGTTAATGACATCATCACAAAACAAAATATATCTGATCAATCAAATAACACAAAGACAACACAAATATTGGATGAATTTACATTTAGTAGTTAAAAATAGGAAAGCGCGGAATACATTTTTAGCATTGCACGGAGAAAACGCGATTTTCTTTTCAGAGGCTCATCCCTAATATCCTGTTCGCTTCGCCCTCTATCTTTTTAAAATTGGTTGAAAAGACAGTAACATGGAGTAGATACCGAACAGCGAAAAAAAACTTGTTTTGATAGAAATGTTTGTCGCAAACTAAACTGGTAAAGAATATAAACTTGATGTAACATGGAACGGAAACCGAACTAAAAAACTAAAGAAATTCAACAGAACACGCGAATTATATGACTATTTTTCTGTCTTAGTATATCATGCAGTCTCCTCGATGAGCATATTGCACTATAACGAATCTCTTGAATACCTTAGTATCGGACAAAACTAAGCCGGACAGAATTTTAGTCACTTTCAAAAAATGTAGCTTGCTACTTTTACTTTTGTCCGATAAGACAATTTGCCTGGCTTACTTTTCCTTTTCGGTGACTTCGCTTTCTCCATAGTCCAGTCCGAGCACAAAGAAAGGAAGAAGACGGACAGCCTGGACACCGCCGCCGCAAATTTTTTTTCCGTAAGCGATCAAAGACCTGACTTAGCGATCCAAGACCTGAAAAACTTTTCCCGTGCGAAATCTAGCGATCCAAGACCTGAATTAGCGATCCAAGACCT
>JAUJPO010003347.1:0-30037 GCA_032270745.1 Tiaropsis multicirrata | reverse complement strand
AAAGATGATGAGGATGATGATGAACAACCTGATGCTGATGATCCAAAGAAACCAACTGAACCATCCACTGGCACTGAAACTGACAAAGGTAAGCATAGTAAAGTTATGATAATGAATGTTATGAAATTTTTAATTGGTTGTAATATGTAATTGCAGATAGAAAATGAATACTAAGGGGTCCATATGTTTAGTATCTAAGGAGATCCCGCCATGGTTGAGGTCGATAGGCCATGAAAAGTTTCGTTCTTTTTTTGGATATCTAGGTCCCCTGCTCCCCCTGGTAGCTACGGCACTGGTTATAGTCAATATACAGATAGATTAACCTTAACCTATTTTTCCATCCAGATGTCGATGTCAAGAAAGGAAACAGCATTGGAAAAATCACCCTCATCAAGAAAGAATTCTCTCTTTCTGTTGACATCAAACCATCAGATACGGTTGATGACGACTCTAACATCATCATCTTAACTGACGATGATAAGAAAAACAAACTCGGAACCCCTGGAATCTACTTCGAGAAAAAGAAGCTGGAAATCAGAGTCTGTATGGCTGGTCTTCACAAAAACATGAACGATTGCCACAAGACAAAGGAGATCCCTAAGGATAAGTTCACCAACGTTGTTGTCAAACAGGTCCAACGAGTCGATGATAAGTATCAATTCTACGTTTTGATTGATGGCAAAGAGAGCCAAGATTCAGTCAAGATTAACAACGCACCATCTCAATACGATAATGTTGAAATGTTCGCTTCAGGAAAAGATTACACTCCAGCTAAGGCTATTATCCAGAATGTCCAATTCAATAATGTTGGTAAGTCACGCATTGTTTGTCTGGTTAAGCTTCATTCTTTTACAGAAAAATCAAAACTTCAAATGACCGTCAAGGCTAGTAGCATGATAGATAAAGATTTTGATAATGCTAGAAAGCTCTTTCCATTTTCTTTCTTAAATCACTAGGTTTATATGCCTTAAAATATGGTCTTGAACTATAGGCAAGAGACTGAGGTCCGGTAAAACTGCCTTTTCAGAACTTCAAATAACGTCCTTCGGGCTCTAAGGGAAAAATGCAACTTTTCTTGCTTTTTGAGTTCAACTGCACAAATAATCTTTCCGCGAATTTGTCATTAAATATTTTGCTTTTTTATATTCTTTTGTAGAAGACGATGATGATGAAGATGATAAAGATAAAGACAAGCCTAAAGATCCAGATATGGAACCAATCGAATTCCCAGACGGTAATTATTAAATTATGAAGCCTACACTAAATGTTTTTTGAGGGAAATACCGTAAAATATTGACCAATATCAAAAGGTATTGTTCCGAGCTTGCGAGATTGCCCTCTCACTCGGGGAAAAAATATATTCATAATACTATAGATAATTCATCTATTTATTAATCGAATCTGATTGGTTATACCGAGCGTGCTATTATATTTCGTTAAGTATTTCGTCGAGTACTCGCACCCGACCTAGTATACATATTCTATTGGAAATTCGATATTCAGATATTAGATAACTTGCTAGATTACTAGCAACAAAAAACTACAAACAGAATATGACTATTAACAAATTGAGCTGAAATTAACCAACCTGCGTTTCTAGAACAGATTTATGGGTTTAAAGGGGAAATTTTTTTTTAATAATTTTATTAAAAAAATCAATTACAAATAGATGATCTTTCTACATTTTTTTTCGCAGAAATCAAACCAAAAAGAAACCTACCTATTGCCAAGATCTCAGTTGTCAAGAAAGAATTCATGGTTTCCATGGATATCAAACCTTTGGGTAAAGTAAGAAAATGGAGCAACATCTTTCGCATAAACCAAAAGAATCACAAGGATTGCTGCAGCTATGGTGACCGTATTCCCATGATCAAATTCCGACCTGGAGACACGAGACTTCACATTTCATACTCAGTGAGTGGAAGTGGCAACAAATATTTTGATAGCCCACGGTTGGCCGTTAATAAATACCATCGTCTGGTTGTTCAACAAGTTCAATTTATGGGAAAATACAGGTTAGTGAGTTATTTCAACGTCAGAACAACGTTGGCTGCTGGACGGTTTTTTTTTTATTTCAATCTAAACACCTAGGAGAAATTTCGTGAAAAATTAATTCTCGTCGTTTCTTCTTCTAGGTATTCTATTGATTTGAACGGTCGTGAACTTTTTCAACAAATCAACACAAAACCTCAAGATTTCAAAGATTGCTTGATGTGGGTCAGTGATCCATTTTATGATGCAGCTAATGCAATGGTCAAGAACATTGTTTTCCGTAATCTTGGTAAGAAAAGTCGTCGTAATCAACTCTCTATGCGTAAAACCTTTGTGCTTTTAATATTATAATTTGAGAAATATTATACTTCTAGTTTCTATCAGCCAAATTCGCCAAACACTTGTCAAATTTTAGTCTGGTCCACTTTTCGACCTCCGGGCGACGTCCCGTCGGTCTTCAAGGTCACTGCCCCCTCTCCGGAACACTCGAAGTGGTTTCTCCACGTCAAGTCTCAAGTCTTCTTAACCGATAAATTTATTCAGAAGAAACTTCAGTGTAGAAGGTTAAAATTAGATTAGCCAAATATCTATGACTAAAGTTACTCTTTTTTCTTCAGAACCACGTAATTTGGATGAAGGTGATAAATTCGAGCAAGACAAAGGTAGGAAGAAGTTAAAATCTTCAAAAAAATTCTGTATGAATTTAAACATATTTAAAATGTGTCCTTTATAGTAGAAACACAAACCCTAATTCGAGTTAAAGATTCTATCTTTCTAGCGCTGTGATCCACGGATAGAGCCTATTTCCAAAGCTAAAGGAAGGTTAATGTCTGTCTGTCCGATTCTAATTTAACGCCCTATCTTGATAATAGAGAAACATCTTAATGTTACTCAAATTTGATTGGTTTCGGAGCGTTCAGCAATTTATTCTCTTTTTGTACAATCAATATTTTCGAATCGTTCTCGTACCCAAACTTCTAAAACACATACCCAATTAAAGGTGAATTAATTTATTGCCTCTAACGAATTGAACATTATTAGAATTCGAACCAAAGAGAAACAACGGCGTCGCAACAAGAAAGAAACAAAACAAAGATTTCCTTATCAGTTTCGAGGTCAAACCCAACGACAAAGTCAGACCATGGAGCAGCGTTTTCCGAGTCACCAACAAGGATGGAAACTGCTGTAAAGTCGGCAACCGTGCACCAGCCGTCTGGTTCCGCCCAAACCAATATAATCTACACATCTGTCACGCCATCAACGGCAATGGTAACACGTGCTTCAACACGAAACCATTACCCAAAGGAAAATACACGAAAGTCGAAATCAAACAAGTGTTTAAGTACGATAACCGGTACCGTTACAGTGTCGATATTAATGACGATGAAGTTTATACAGTCACCAACACTAAAGCCCAAGTTTTTGAGAATGTCAAATTGTTCATGGGTGATGAATATTATGCACCAGCTAAAGCCACCATCAAAAACTTCAAATGGATCAATATCGGTAAGTAATTGGGTATTTAGAGGCTTTTCACACCTCAAAGTTGCCGTCACGTAGAAAAGCGAAGTTTTCCACTCTCTAAAGTACGTTAAAATCCTGTTTAAGTATTACTGTACTAAGATTAAATTTCTCTCAGAAATTATATAAATTATAAAAATACCCGAAAATGATGCTTTACAAAGTAGAAACGGGTTCTATCTGACAGCTTTAACCAAACTGAACTTGGAGAGTATATTAGGAATAGTATTGTTGAGAGTTGAGGGTTGACGAATGATGGGTATGTAGGGAGCAGACCTTTGAAAAAGTTTTTCAAAATTTTAATTTTTTAATTTTCCAGATCCACCAAAACCACCAACAAAACCCAAAAAGCCTTCAGATTGGTATGGAATCAATGAACGTAAGTAAAAATCATTTTTCAAAATCAATCCATTTGTTTCATGTTGTCAAGTTTTTTGCATCAATTATCTAAGTAATCACATTATCAATAGTAGTTAATGACAATATGTCTTAAAATTTTTCACTCCTACAAAAACTGGCTACACGTTACCGTAACAAATCCGCTTAATATTCCAGGGAAGATCCCTAAAAAAACAAATATTATTAAACTATAAAATTTCATGCAACCTATCCTCATCACTTTTTTCTTCAACCAACAGCAACGGATGTTGTACGTAACAACTTCATCATGGGAATCCCCGTCATCAAGAAAGAATTCTCTTTACAACTGGACATCAAACCAACCAACGAAAAAGTCAGTGGTTGGGCCAACATCATGAGACTCACAGCTGATCCAACCAACAATTGCTGCAAAGTCGGTGCTCGTGTTCCAGCCGTATGGTTCAACCCAAATTCACGCAAACTCCATATTACCATGGCAATCGGTAACAACGGCAATGTCTATTACAATTCACCAGAATTGCCACCTAACAAGATTGCCAGGATTAGCATCCAACAGGTCAAACAGTTTGGCAATAACTACCGGTATTCGATTAATCTCAATGGAAAAGAAGTGTTTATGAAACCAAACAATAAAGCAAGAGAATTCAAAAAAGCCAAACTGTACATTGGTGATGAATATTATAAACCCGCCAAAGTCAAAATCATTAAATTGAAATTCCAAAATACTGGTAAGTGAGGAGAAAAAATAACAGGTTCCTACCGTATTTCCTCAAATAAGCGCCGCGGCACTTATAAATTTTTTGCCTTTTTAGGTGCGGCGCATATTAGAGGGCGGCGCTTATATCGAAATTGCAAACTTTCGTTTTATGATTTTCATTTCTGGGTTCAGTAGAACTTTTTTTCTTCATCTCAATCAAAATTCAAATGTTAAATGTCAATATCTTCATCGCTATCCCGATCTTCATCAATAAGCAATAAGATGGAAGGGTTCACAGGCCTCTTCAATATCTGAGTCGGTTAGATTTATTTTTCTTTATGTTCTAATAAGCGCCGCTTTATTTTTCTTAATTTTCTAATAAGCACCGTTTTGCATTGGATTCTAGGTGCGGCGCTTAAAAGAGGGCGGCGCTTATATCGAAAAAAATCTTTAGGTGCGGCGCTTATCAGTGAAATACGGTACTTTAATTTTCCAGAAAGAAAATACTGTAAACCTCCCTCCTGTTAAGGATTTTCAACTCCAAATAAAAAAGAATACCCCCTTTAGATTTTAAGGCCAATTTTTATTCAAAAACTTATTTAAACATTTTTGCGTTACCTCATCTTCCTCAAAATTTGATGTACCCCCTCTGTCCCTCCCTGAATTGTGACACTGAGCATTTGCTAATATAACCTCTTTTGTTATTTGTATGTCTCTGTCTACGGAAACATCCCAACAAACAGGATGTTTGCCACTAGTTTCATTGTTGAAAATTCAAAACTAGAGGCAAACACTTTTTAGAATATTTCCGTATAAGATCACTATGTGGTAAATATCAGTAATATTTTTTTTAAATTGCAATTGTATTTTAATATTTTTTTTATTCCTCATTTTTCCTTTTTTTTAGAACCAGGAGATGATGATGCACCACGTAAGTCTTTTCCCAGTAGGAATATAATGTTGTTTGGACGTCCAAACAACGTTGTTCAAAAGTCGGAACGTTATTTGGACGTTGAAACAGTGTTGGAATGACGTTCTGCACCTGCTGGGATCGTAATTACCTAAAGATTGACTTCTCGGGGAGGGAAGGGACTAGGTTTTAGTGTTAAATTTGGGCATATGCAGTGACCAGGGGTGGGAGACTGGAACTACAGAAAGACTTCTGAGTGATAGTTCCTCAAGGAGTAGTGTAATATGCAGTGGTGGATTCAGAAGGTTCTCAAAAGATTTTGTTGGCGCCTTCTTGAAATAATTACATTAAATCCCTCTCCTGAAATCACTCTACTGTCTGCAAGATCTTCAAACATCTAACCTTTCATTTTCCCTCTAAAGTGCATTTTCACTTTGTAGCTGAATTTTTTATTAAAACTGTTTTTTTTTGTCTTTTATAGCTGAGGGTGAACCGTTCGAACGCAATGGAAGTAAGCCATATTTATTTCTGAAAAAACACTTATTTCTTTTTCTCAATGGGCATCTAAATTTCTTTTCATCTGAATAAATTTACTTTTCTACGTATCGGAACGTGCGTTTTAGTGTCCAATATAGGGATGGTTAATGATGTGGATTTATAGCGGAGATAACGCGATCATCCATTCTTCATACTTAAAATTTGTTGTTGTTAAATTTCATAAATTATCGTAAATTGTCAAGAGTAATGTCCAGATTTGGTAGATTACGTAGTAAATGAGAGAGATAAACAAAAATAAATTTAAAGAACGATGAATTCATTAAAATTATCTATGGAAGAAATTTTCTTTGAGTACACCAAACAAATATGACTTTCCAAAAAGGACGAAATAGTTCGCCCCAGTTGAAAATTAAAAACAAAATCAATATCGTTTTTTTTTAGTTTGGGCATTGACTAGGAATACTTATTTGGGTTCTTTCAACTTAAAGAAGGAATGGTCAGTCAAGTTCGACATCAGGCCAAAAGGCAAGGTTCGTGGATGGGCAAACATTATTCATCTGACTGCTACTGGCAAAAACTGTTGCGGCAAGGGAGATCGTGTTCCAGCTATCTGGTTCAATTCACAAAGCACTAGAATGCACGTCTGTTCGGTCATTAATAATTCTGGTAACAAATGCGTGAATGCCCCGAAGATCGATATGAATAAGTTCACCAGCGTAGTTATCAAGCAAGACAAAGATAAGAAAGGGAAGTACATTTATTCCATCACAGTCGGTGATAAAGTAGTGAAGAAAATCGAAAACAAGAGCCCGCAAGAGTACAAAAACGTCCGCATCTATGCCGCTGATAACTGGTATCGTGAAGCTAACGTTGAAATGAAAAACCTGGAAATCAGAAACTTAGGTATATAAACTTCATTGAAATATTTTCTACAACTCAGAAACTTAGGTAAAAAATTCATCACTGAGAAAAAAAGATATGCCATAAAAATTGCAATTAATAAATTTACTTAAATGTTTTATTTTGCTTGTAGAAGACCCACCCAAACCACCCCCACCACAACCAAAACCAGTTATCCCGGTTCCACCACCACAACCACCAATCCAAGACCCAGAAGTGGAGAAAGACATCAAAAACAAAGGTAATAACAACACTCGTAAAAAGTTGGTGTTTTTGTCTCTACTTTCCGTAATAGACACCAGGTAATTGAGCTAAAAAAGTCTTAAAATGGCTCTGCAAAGGTAATAACATCACTCGCATCTTTAAATTTCCGTAAAAATCCCGGGCGTTTTTGTCTCTATTCTCCGTAATTTTTTTCGTCGGACATAATTTCACCTCCAAAAGAATTTCGTCACTTTTGTCCGACATTTTTTTGTCTGTAACCTTATAAAATCTCTCCCATCTGCGTCTACAGGAAAGAACTGTTGGGGAGGTTGCGGCCGTAAAGAAGGAGCTTGTCCACAATGGTGTGGCAGAGATGGATATTGTTGTCGCCAAGGATGGGGAGGTAACAAGAACGGTAAAAATGATTGTAGCAAAGCTATATCACCATGTAAAGGATTCCACTGTTGTACTTCTGTTAATAAAGCACCAGCACCACCACCAGAAGATGAGACAAAGGAGCTTAAGAACAAAGGTATATGTTTATTAGAACCTAGCCTATTAGAAGAGGTTATCGTCCGTAAAAGAAATCCAATAGCGGGGGGGATTATACAACTGAGTATACTGCCAGATAAGGCTGCTTGCTGAAGGAAAAAAATTGCGTTGCGGTAGAGTGAGGAGTATTCAAGACTTCTTCACTCTATCGTTGTTAATTCGCCCGCGCGGAAACTCTCTCCCGCACCGCTTTTTACTATTTTTTTTCGGGATAAAGATTTTGTCTTGGACTGTAAGACTATAAGTCTACTTAGTTTATAAGAACATTTAGGCTGAGATTTGTTCGAAAATTAAGAACATCTTAAGAACGTAACCATGGCTGAAGTTTTTTCAACTCCGAGGGTTCCTCCCTTTTCACGCTTTAATAAAAAGTGTTAAAGGTTTCCTTGAGACAATGAATCTTTGTTATTTGGATTTTTATAATAAGATAGAAGATCAATAAAAACACCTGGAGGCTGGAAAAATAAGCACATCTAGCCTCAACGAAAATTTTGATGTTATGATAAAAGTACTCGAATACCCGGATTCATGATTTTTCCCCCGTCATTTTCCACTGAGACTTTCAGCTGGAAAGCATTTCTGTCACAATTGCTTCATTTTGCTAACAAGGATTGGATATAACTTAAGAGATCCTAAACGAATATGTTAATTATCTATATAAATTTGTCATGATTTCTTTTTGTTATCCAGAGATTTATCTGAAAATCTTTAAGCTTGGAAATTTATGCGCAAAATCAATGCTTTCTAATTTTTCTTTTTCTAATCTTAGGCAAGAACTGTTGGGGAGGATGTGGTCGTAAAGGAGGACCATGTCCACAATGGTGCGGCAGAGATGGATATTGTTGTCGCGCAGGATGGGGAAAAGATCCTGGATGTGACAAAGCTATTTCGGCATGCAAGGGCAAACATTGTTGCACTTTGACCAGAAACCCACCCGCTCCACGCCCACAACCACCCAAACCTGAGGGAAAAGAACTGAAAAACAAAGGTTGGTAAAACTTTCCATTACATTAGTTTAGTTTTTTAAAAAGGTTCCTTTGTTTTCCGATATACCAGTTGCTTTTAGTACTTTTGTATAAAACATGTTATATATAGTATAAGTATAAGTATTATTAAAGGAAAAAGGAGCTGAATTTATAGATACATTAGAATCCCTCTAAAGCGGAAGACACTGGTGCTAATCCAAGTGTCCATCTTATAGAGATGGAAATTAATTGAAATCAGTCCTTTCGTTTCAATGTGTATTTAATAGTTGAGCACATTGAAGTTTTCCGTAGTTAAGTCTCTTAAACGAGTTTGGAGAATGAAGCATCGAGACAAAAATTAGACTCTTTTATTCAAGCAATTTTTAGAGACTTTTGTACTAAAACATTTTAGATCATGTCCGCTTTAGAGAGATTCCACTATACATATAATTCATCTGTCAAATTAAGACCATGTCGTTCTTTAGTACAAAAGTCTCTAAAATTTGCTTGAATATAAGAGTCTAATTTTTGTCTCGATGCTTCATTCTCCAAACTCGTTTAAGAGACTTAACTACGTAAAACTTCAATGTGCTCAATTTGGCAGCTCCATAATCTCATAAATAAAATGGATGCGTAACCATATCCTGAATAATGAAGAGGATTTAAGACTCAAAAGACTTAAAATAATCTCGAACTTCTTTTTTAGGCAAAAACTGTTGGGGAGGTTGCGGCCGTAAAGGAGGACCATGTCCACAATGGTGTGGCAGAGATGGATATTGTTGTCGCGCAGGATGGGGAAAGAAAGATCCTGGATGTGACAAAGCTATTTCTGCATGCAAGGGAAAGCATTGTTGTACTTTGACTAATGATGCGGCACCTGCACCACCGGCTCCACCTGCAGACGATGACAATGAAAAGGAGAAAGCAGAAGCTGGAAAAGATATCCAAAACAAAGGTAGGAATTATTTTTTGTTGTTGAATGGATACAAACAAACGACAAGTAGTGAAAAGTACCTAGCAGACACGCAACATTATTTCAACGTTGTTTCAATGTCCAAATAACGTTCTGACGTTGAAACAACGTTGTTTGGACGTCCAAAAACAACGTTTCATGCCTAATGAAATAAATTCAGATGAATTGAAATAGTGGCTTTTTTATTAAAATTTAGTTCCACAAAAATATACACTTTACTGCAATGTCATAGTTAAATTCCCAAAAAAATACAGTGATTTCTCTCTCCATCTAGAACTCGCAAGGGACCAAAAAAGACGACGACAAATAATATAGTCCGACGAAAACAAAGTTTATTTAGGCTAAAATTTGTCTTTTTTTGGACAAAAGTGACGAAAATATTTGTGGGTGACGAAAATGATGTCCGACGTTGTCCGATAATAGAGAGAAAAGATAAAGAGAGGAAAATAAAAAAATTAAAAAGCATTCCATAGAAGGGACCGAATTTTTAGTTCGAGGTAGTAGAGTAGTCGAGATTACAGGCTGCAGTATCTGGGGTTTGTGACAAGCTTGTAGAGCCAACTCAGATCCATGCAATGCACATATACGTGCTTTATGTTTAATCCTGCTGACTTAGCATTCTCTGACATGGTCAACAAGAACTTTTAAACAGTTAATAGCCTGCATTGGCATACCCAGTCAGGCTGGGATACAGAGGTAGGCTATAGCCAATGGAGGAGAGTGCACTAGTTATCATATTTACCTTATATGGAAACTAATTACTCTCCTTGAATAAGAAAGCCTACCTCCTGTATCCGACACTGCAAGTAACGGTCTAATGTTGGGATAATGTTATTTCAACATGTTGAAACAACGTTCTGTGCCTTCTGAGTATAATCAAGTGTTTCCAAATTACTTATCAACGATTTTATTCAACAGGCAAAGATTGTTGGGGAGGATGCAAAGCTAAAGGTGGCGCTTGTCCACAATGGTGTGGTAAAGATGGATATTGTTGTCGCGCAGGATGGGCTAACAAAGGATGTGAGAACGCGGCAGCTGCTTGTGATGGATTCCATTGCTGTACAGCAGTCAAAGGTATAAAACAACGTTATTTCAACATTTTTTCAACGTCCAAATAACGTTCTGATGTTGAAACAACGTTTTTTGGACTTTAAAACAACGTTCCGTGTCTCTGCTGGGACAAACGAAGCCATATATACCCCATATTCACCTAATTCTTTAATCCCTTTTTTGCGCACACTTTAGACTTCTTTTTACCGAACTGCTCCATTTTCTAAAATTAGAAAGTTTAAAGAAAAAATAATATTATTAGTGACAATTTCAACTCTAACTGTTTTTTCTCTCCTTTTTTATAAAAAAACAGAGCCAGCACCAGCTCCTCCACCAGCTCCGGTTGTCGAAGATGACGATGAAGATGAAAAGAAAGAATTGAAAAACAAAGGTCTTTTTACTGTCTTTACTGCCAAAATCTTTTCTAAAGTTATTGCCTATTTGACGTTTTGAAAAAGCGAGTCATTCAATAACACTAAACCTCACGACGAAATCATCTGTGTGTAGACTTTCTTACAAATCCCAAGCAATTTGTCTTAACAGCCAAGATATTTTTTAGACCTAATCCATACGGATTCTTTCTTGAAAAGTCCAATGAAATTAGAGCTTGACGAGTGAGTTAATTTAAAACGCTTTCTAATGAACAACCATAATTCATTTCATAGGCAAAGACTGTTGGGGAGGTTGCAAAGGAAAAGGTGGCGCTTGTCCACAAGTGTGCGGAGCCGATGGCTTTTGTTGTCGCCAAGGATGGGGCGGTGACAAAGATTGCGACAAAGCTAGAACACCATGCAAATTTCATTGTTGTACTCTCATCGATGGTAAGTGAATGGAAAATCTTTTTCGCGGAATTTAAATTCTATCTGTAAAAGGATGGCAAATTTTATTTTCGTGATTGAGGATGGAATTGGAGAAATTTATTAACTAATTTTGCCTTAAAGACCCAAATTTCGGAGGGGAAACTTTTGTAAACGGATCTTTTCGACAAAATATTACTGACTTTTGACGAGTTTTCGCTGGTTCTTGTCTTTTTTTAATAAAATTTTGATAAAATTTGGAATAAATAAACTGGAAGCATTTTTGTCTCATTATGATATATTTTGCTTTGGCTAAACAAGGCAAACCAAACCATATGACATCATAGATAACAGGGCTATAGGATAGAACCTGATGAAAATACAGCAAACGATTAAAAAGCCATTGTATTGAGAATTCTTTGGAGTAGTTTATCTTTATAACATTTGACAATCGTTCAGCATGAAACTGACAGTTATGTATTGTTAACTTTCTTTTTTCAAATATATATGATTTTAATTTCCTCTGCTCCATTAGTATAGAGCACTCTTTACAACTGGAGTTATTGTATTGATGGTAAACGGTATAAATTAAACTCTTGTTGTTTTCCAATTACTTCAGAGGTCAAAACCGTACCAGAACCAGGAGAAGACAAAGAGGAACCAAAACCAGTTGATCCTAAGCCACCCCCACCACAACCTGGTAAGACAAATCTTTAGCAACTTCCTATAATTATTTAAACTTTCAAACTCTGCCTTTACAACACCTTATGATAACTAGTTCGGGAGGTTATAATAGCCAAAACCAGTTGATCCTACCCCCACCTCAACTTGATAAGAGAAACGTTAACAACTTTATATATTTACCTTAGGGTAACAAAATTTGGCGAATTTGACGGGAATTTAATTTGGCGGTTGCTGAAAGTTTTTAACCTTAACATTGCGTAAAAGCAGCAAAAAACACCTTTTAGAGTTCATATACCAAAACAAAAAAATTGTCTTACAGCACTTTATAATACCTATTTGGGAGGGAATTATACAGTCTTACAGCACTTTATAATACCTAATTGGGAGGGTATTACAGTCTTACAGCACTTTATAATACCTAATTGGGAGGGTATTACACAGTCTTACAGCACTTTATAATACCTAATTGGGAGGGTATTACACAGTCTTACAGCACTTTATAATACCTATTTGGGACGGTATCACAGTCTTATCTCTATTTTTTACTAGCAAAATGGCGTTGTACTATACAGTTCACACAATTCAACAGCGAAGGAAAGGGTAAAAGTTTCTACTTGGATCGTCACTCATTGGCGTGTAAAAACAACCAAGCTATCAAACGAATCAGACTTCGACGAAACGGAAAAGGACAATACCAGTACGAGTATACTTGTTGTGATTTGCCCGTCAATTGTCAAAAGCACAACAAAAAAGCGACAGGATGGAACGACGCTGGAACTGGAAACGCCGTTTATTTGGACCGTCACGACATTAACGTCGGTAGCGAAGCTTTCTTGGACGCCCTTAAATTGAATAGAAATGGACCAAACAGGATTCAATACAACTATGACGCTTGTGTGATACCCGATAAGAAATCTTGTTATTCCGCCAGGACAAAAATGAACGATGATGGGCGTGGCAACACAGTCTATTTGGATCGTCACAATATCGAATGCCGCGAAAACTATGCTCTCAACCGTTTGAAGTTGGTCCGAAACCGTCGTAAAACCAAATTCCAATACCATTTCACTTGTTGTACAATCAAGGAGATCATTAAACGTAAGTGATGACCGTGTTGTTGTTGTTGTTGTTGCGGTGCCCCCGTCCGAGTGCCACCCTTACTCGGCTCCTATCTAAAAGTTTGGATAATCAGACGGGTGATAAAGCTGAGTCAATCTTTTGATTTTAAGTACCTTTTTATTACAGTTTTTCAAAAGAAAAAATATACCGTAATACTTCGATTAAAAGCCCCCCTTCTTTTAAACGCCCCCCTCGAATAAACGCCCCCCTTTTTTTCAGTTTTTTTTAATAAACGCCCCCCTCGAATAAACGCCCATCCCCCCTCGAATATACGCCGGCCCAACCAGAGGGGGTGTTTATTCGAGGCACAATAAAAACATGTAAAACGTAAAAACAAGTAAACTACTACATTGCATTGTTTCAGTTTCGCAGTTTCGTTTAATCGAAGCATTACGGTACTTATTTTATTTTTTCTTGAGAAATTTACTCCAGTAGTGGAAGGGTTTTCTAAAATGTTCATCTTGAGAAATCTTTAGAACCCACAAGCAAGGAATACTTTGATTTGGTCAAAATATACATTATGTAATCTTTTCCACAGCAACATCCCGTAAAAAGATGTTTAAATTTTCTTTAGCGAGCGGGTAACAATAATCTACCTTCAAGGATTTATGCGAGATATATATTTCCGCATAAGAGATTTTGTAATGGATATATTTTTCTCTTGTGCAGGACCTGAACCAGTACAACCTGAACCAGCAAAACCAATTGTAAAACCCGAACCTATTAAACCAGATGGTAAGATTTTTCTTCGGATTTTTCTACCAGTAAGCAGAGAACGCCAAAAAATGTCATATAGACGTCAATTTTCTGCTATTTAAAAAAATTCTTCAACCTTTGGCCCTTGATTGTACAGTATCATAGCGCTACAATATTTGGCTTGATTAATCAGGTCTACAACATTAAATATAATCTGAAACATTTATTTTTATTTCTTTTTCAGAACCCGAAATTGAAGAGCCAGAAAAACCAAGTAAGTACCGGGTGTCCAAGAAAAAAGTTTCGGTGTTTGGTGGCCTCCTGCCTGGAGCGGAAAAAAGGTTTTTGATTAATACTTTTATTTCATTAGAGAGTGGAAAGTCTAACTTAAACTTTGAGGTATAACTTTTTAAACTCGGTTCAGTATTCACCAAGTTATGAGCTTTTTAAGAAAAATATCATTGTTCAAAAAGTGTAAAAATACGTATAAAAAGGGGTATCAAATTTACGCAATTAATTTCAAAAATTTAATTATTTTTAAGAGTTTTACGACTTTTTCAATGGTTATAATGGTTTGAAAAATAGTTTTTGTAAAATAGAAATCAATAATAGGAAAAAGAAGAAAAAATACGGCGATGTTTGGCAATTTTTCAAAAAGAAATTCTGTAAAAACGTAAAAATTGCCTAATTTGATACCCCTTTCTTGACGTATTTTTTAAAATGATTTTTACTTAAAATGTTTATAACTTGGTAAATACTGTTAAACTAAATTTGAAAAGTTATAGCTCAAAATTTAAGTTAGGCTATGCTTTCTCTAATAAAATAAAAATATTAATCAAAAAACAATTTTTTCGGCTCCAGGAAGCCGCAAAACACCGAAACTTTTTCTCGGACACCCGGTAGTATTTGCTCTCCTTTAATATTCACACCACTATATAACGGTGTAGTAATCTTTTTGAATCAGAATTTAGAAGCAACAGATCATAGAACAAGAACTTACAGTATTTACCCCCAGCTCCAAAAGAAAACGAAAACAAATATGACTTTAAATGTCTTCGAAGGTCTTCCTGTCTATATCAAAAACTTACAGACAGTATTTTACCCCCAGCTTCAAAAAGAAACAAACAAATATGACTTGAAATACCTTTCAAGTGGGGGGCATCCGATATACATATATTCAGTCTCAGCTCTAAAAGAAAGTATTTGAGTTAGAAAAAATATATATATCTGATTTATATATCTTCCAAGGCAGTATAATTATATATTTAACATTTTTACTTCCATTTAATCTTCAGAACCAGACGACAGCATAACTCAAGACGATAGTAAGTTTTTTTACAAAACATTTAACCTGAATTTAACCATAGGAGTTATTATACCTTAATGGCATTAATCGGATATCAATCAGAATCGAATTTATCAAGTCAAGATAATGTTGATCAAATTAATTCAACAATTCGAATTTCAAATACTCGATTGGAGACGATAGATTATTCGATTGTCATCGTTTAGTTACACCTTTACTTAAAAAAAAGAGTATCAACATTTCAATTCAAGCAATGAGCTATTTCACAGGCGGTGGAGGGTTTTGTGTAAGGGGGTTACAAGAAAATTAGCTCATAGCCAGCAGGTGCAATTTCGGATGTCTGAAAAACAACGCTTGTACATTGGTGAAAGTACTATGTGGGGGTCGAAAATGTAAAATGTTCTGGGGTAAATTATAACAGAAAAATATTATATCCTCCACCTCCCCCCTCCCAGCCCAATAACTCTTAACATTCATTACTTATTCGCATTCTAGAAATTACAATCACCAAGGGTAAGAAGATTAACACAATCCCCAAAGTCGGTAAACAATGGACAGTCTCTTTTGACGTCAAGCAAAACGGATTGGTCGATGGCTGGGCCAACATCATCCATTTGACTACCAAAGATAATTGCTGCAAGGTTGGTGACCGTATCCCAGGTGTATGGTTCTGGTCTAAGACTAGTAAACTTCACATCTGTTTCCCCATTGACAATAATGGCAACACTTGCCATAACGAAGTCATCGAGAAAGGAAAATTCGTCACTGTCTCCATTGAACAGAAGAAATTCGAAGGAAAATACAAGACGATAGTCAGTATCGGTGGAAATTCTGTCTACTCGAAGGAGCACAGCATCGAACCAAAAGAATTCAACAACGTCATAATGTGGCTATCCGACCCACATTATAACGCCGCAAATGGTGAAATCCAAGACTTGGAATTCAAAAATATAGGTAAGTTTATAGTCGCCAGTTTGACTCACCTTATAATCAAAATATGATGATATGGACTCGACCACCAAATTATTACAGGTTTTCAGCTCGGTCTGTAAAATAGACAATTCACTTTTCTACCAACAGGTTACAAGAGGCAGGCTAAAATCTTTAGTTCAGTCTGTAAATTAGACAATTCCTTTTTTTCTTCTCTTCCCCGTAGATGAAGATGAAGAAGACGACGAAAAGAAAGACGCCAAAGAAGAGGAAGAACAAAAGGAAGCAGAAGAAAAACCAAAACCAGGACCAAAACCAGCTGAACCGGCTCGACCTAAACCCAAACCAGTCAGTAAGTAGCTGTGTTGATATTATATTCAGAGGTCGATCTTTCAATACTTTTATGGTACAAATCTTTACAGAGAGAGAGAGTTAACTCCTGTATAAGAAATATGGACAACAGCAACATTGTTGATATTATCTTCAGTGTTAGAGAAAACAATAGACGGCGATCTTTCAATGTTTTTGCGGTGCAAATCCTGACAGAGAGACCGAGTTAATTTCCATATGAGTAATACGCACGAAAGTAACATTCCCAGTCAGGAGTTTCGGTTAATAAGAAAAACGGAAGGGAGGAACACTCCCTGTCAATGGTGACAATTAACTTCGGTAAGGATTAAAGACTGATTGTAAGCCATTCTAAACCATTTCACTCAATTTCAAAAAATACAGAATGGGTATGCGTTAATAAGATGACCGGCTGGAACGCAGAAGGCGGTGGCAAAAACATCTACCTTGACCGACACGACGTCCAATGTGACGCTGACCAAATTCTTAAGGCGTTTAAACTCCAGCGTAACGGACTACGTAACGCGCCTAAGTACCATTACGTATACAGATGTTGCAATCCTCAGATCAAACCGTCCGGAACCGAAACTAAAGAAACCCCATTGGCCCCTAACGGTGGCGGCAACATGGTGTACCTTGACCGACATTCAGTTGACTGTGGAAATGGATTGGTTTCGCGATTCAAATTGGCACGCGGGAACGCAAGTAAGACGTCAACATCTTTTTTTTCTCTTTTTAGTACCCTTATGCGGATCAATTTTCGCGAAATTTGGTAATCTTTCTCTGGAGGAAATGGTATAAGCTCCTGTGCAGGAACCTGAGAACAGATTGTGTATTTTCTTGCTCAGTACGCCAAAGCTCTAAAGACATGGGCGATCGCATTGTACCTTTAGAGCAGCGCGTATCTATACCGAACCACATCTGGTAGCAGGTTATGAGACAGAAAAGCGTTAAATTAAATTATGCCTTTTTTCTAAAAATTCTAGTAATTTATTTCGAGGAATTGGTAAAAGCTCAAAAGCAGCGTTAAATAATTCATGTCTTTTTTCTAAAATATCAGAAGGAGGAAAAGGTTCACCGGACATCCAATACAAGTATACTTGTAAGTTGTTTGATGGACAGAAACGATCATGTTATGATGGCTCCACATCATTCCAAAAAGACGGTGGAGGTAACACCGTCTACTTGGACCGACAAACTCCCAGGTGTAAGGTCAACTACGGATTATCCTTCTTCAAGTTATACAGAAACGATGCTCGTAAGCGAGTGGCTTACAAATACAGATGTTGTACATTCATGAAGAAAGAAACTAGTAAGTTAAAGAATAAAATTTCCTAAAAAGCCCTCCCAGCAGGTACAGAACGTTATTTGGACAATGTTGAAATAACGTCATGTGATCTTGACCCCAAGCAGACTCGAATATAGAGGTAGGATATAACAAATGGAGGAGGGCGCACGAATTATCCTATATATATATACTAATTACTCTCCTTGATCTCCTGTATCCGACCAAACATTAGCCGCCGTCACTTTATTCTCTCTGAAAATGGTTCCGCACCTTCAAACTTTATTAAATTTTTACCAATATTTCATTCAGAACCAGAAGACGAGCAAGAACCACCAGCACCTCCAGCACCAGTTCTATCAGGTATAGGAGATTGTGAACTTGCCAATTTAAGACCGCTCAAGTTTTCCGTTGTAAAGTCTCTTAAACGAGTTTGGAGAACGAGGGTAGGGGGGGGAGTAGTTTGCATACTCTTGTAGTGTGGAAAAGTCAATAATTTTCTGCTCAATATCTCGCCTTCCTTTTTTTATACTTTACTTTATACTTTATATAATTTTCTAGCAGTCAATTATAAAAATCATCATATATAATCGAAATAGAGATAACAACAGTCGATTTGTGCCAAATGGCATACCGTATGAAACCAAAAAGTCTTGGTCCTAAACTTTATAATAACTATAGGAACGAAGCATTTTTCTCGTTTGTCAGAAAACTGAAAAAAGTGGTTTAATTTAAATAATCATTTATGAAATTTCGCAAACTATTTTTTTAGCGTCTAAACAAATTACAAATTTAAATTGGAAAAAAAATTGCATGATAATTGAATGACAAACCTTTTTCTTTCATAGATCCAGATGAGGCATTAGCTCAAGATTTGAACGGCAAAGTCATTTCATTAAAATCACACCATGGAAAATATGTCGCTGCTGAATCTAACGGTGATGCCAATGCCAACAGACCTAAAGTTGGAGGATGGGAAAAATTCACAGTTGAGCTTGTATCCGGCAGTAAAATCGGTTTGAAATCAGTTGGGCATAACAAGTACCTTGTAGCAGAAGCAAACGGTGAGGTCAAAGCTAACCGTCCTAAACGTGGAGGCTGGGAAACTTTTGATGTTGAGAAAGTATCAGAAACCAAATTGGCATTGAAAACAGCTCACGGCAAATACGTTATTGCGTTCCCTAACGGACAACTTAAAGGAACAGCTAGAAAACGCCAGGCATGGGAAACATTCCAATTTGACTTCCCAGACGGTAAGACTTTTATTAATTTTTTCCCGATAAAAATTTCTTATTTTGTTTGGTCAAGGGGTCAGGGGCCCAAAACAAACTTTCACAAACATATTTATACAAAGTGTGTAACGTGTAATGGAATCAACAAAAGGAAGTTTGAAAATTGACACTTAAAAGAGACTAAAATTATTGACGACCCTTAGAGAGAGACTAATTTTCAAAATATTCTCAAAATTAGTACTGAAATGTTGAAAATTATGACCCTTTAAGAGACTCAATTTTAATTTTTGTGTTTTGGAACCCTTAGTGAGACCCTTGCCGCTTGCACATATTTAATAGCAGCATAGAGCATGCTGGTAGTTTTGTTTTCAAATTTAAACCTCGACAACAACAAAGGCATAATTTTAAAAAGTCAGGAAGAGAAAAATTTAAATTAAGACTCATTTCTTTTCTTATTCACAAAAACACAGGTAGAGGAGACGAAGGAGATAAGGATAAAGAAGATCCAGCTAAGGTCGAAGGTAAGGTTTTTTTGAGTTTAGCTGTTCTAAATGAAACTTATAAAAGTTGCTAGTCTGTCACAATAGACCATTTAGAAATTTTAGAACTTGTAGAAAGTTTTTGTTTTGTTACATTTGCTTTTTGAACACGTAACTAAAGAAGGTCGTTAATTTTCTAATGGTAATCAAAATAAACCATAATCTTAAAAAGTGACTGCGACTGCAATGGGGGTGGACGAACCTTTTTAAGGTAAATTCTTGCTTTTCTCTGAAAATGTGTCTATACCCCCTGGAAAAATGGTAAATTCTGAAAAAGCCCCTGGAAACTCTTCTTTTATGGTTCAATGGTAGGGTGGACGAAGTATAATTTAGGGTCAAAATTTGATAACTTTCTTTAACCCCCTGGAAATTTTCCAAATATCTGCCATCACCCCCTGGAAATTTCAATTAAAATACCCCCTGGAAAAGTTCGTCCACCCCTATGTATTGACTTAAAATGGAATAGCCCAATTCGCGCGCAGTAGAATGGCGCATTCAGAGTTCAAATAAACTTGTTTTAATTGTTTATTACCATTAGATCCTGACCAAGAGGAACCAGAACCAGAAAGTAAGTCACCAAAAACATGTTTTTATAAAAAGGGCGTATAAGGCTTAGAAAACCACCTGGAACATGATTTACTGTTCCCTAAACAAATCTATTGAATAAAAACAGCGACAATCTGATTTTTAAGAGAAACTTTTAAAAACAAATATATGGATTGTAATGGTAGGCCCTTAGGAAAATATCTGATTCAAGGTCCCGGGGGATGCAACCACATACTTGCTTATACCTAGGCTTAAGGGTAGGAAGTTTTAGGCAAAGCAGAGTTAAATTTGAAAGCCAACCTAACCCAACCCCCGGATTATAATCGGCCGCCATTGTTCATCGAAAATGACGCTACTCCACAGCTATTTTCGACACAAAATGAAATTATATATTGATTGTAATGGTAGGCCCGTAGGGAAATATCTGATTCAAGGTCCCGGGGGATGCAACCACATACTTGAATATACCTAGGCTTAAGGGTAGGAAGCTTTAAGCAAAGCAGAGTTAAATTTGAAAGCCAACCTAACCCAACCCCCGGATTATAATCGCCCGCCATTGTTTATCGAAAATGACGTTATTCCACAGCTATTTTCGACACCAAATAAAATATCTTCATCTCCCATTAAACACTACATCCCTATGTGATATCTTGAGGCCGGCGGGTCTATGTTGGCACAAGCAAAATTCAAATAGAAATAATCCATGCAAAATCCATTTTTTGATACCTCTCTAATCACTATTTGCATTTGATTTCAGAACCTGATGACTCAGTCGGCAGAGAAGAAGGTATGATTCTTTTTAAAAAGATTTGATGAGTTGTTTCTGAAAGTGACAACGGATAAAATTTACCTTATTCATTAAATGTTATCAGTATTGATATCTATCAGCTCGTACTATAATTATATAATTTAGATTATTGCAAAAACATTGTCAAAAATAGTTTAAAAATGCTAGAGTGATGCTCTTAGAGTAACCAATTTTAATCCATATCTCTTCTTACCAATTTGTCAATAAAAGAAGTATTCAACTCATCAAGTTTTTGAACTCATCATTAAAATCCTACGTTTTTTATCAAAAATTCAGAGACCAAATTGGAAGCAAACAAACTGGTCGGCACAATTCCAAAGGTCGCCAAAGAATGGAGTTTAAGTTTCGACGTCAAACCAGTTGGATTGGTCAAGAGGTACGGTAGCATCGTCCATTTAACTGCAAGTGACAAAAACTGTTGCAGTCCTGGTGACCGAATCCCTGGAGTGTGGTTCAACCCCAATAAATTCAGTTTGTTGGTCTGTTCCGATAAGGACAACAGGGGCAACAGCTGCATTCGTACGGGCGCACTTAAACAAGGCAGATATTCAACTATCTTGATCCAACAGCGAAAGACGAAGAACAATCGATATGTTTTGACCATCACTGTTAACGGCAAAATCGCCAAAAAACGCCAAGTCTTCCAAAAGCAATTCCAACCCAAAGAATACACCAATGTCAAAATGTATTCAGCCGATAAATGGTACCCTGAAGCTAACGCCATGGTCAAGAATCTGATCTTCAGCAACCAAGGTAAGAAAGGTTTTCACTTTAGGTTACAGCTATTTAAATTTACAAACTCCTAAGACTTGTTCATTGCCTGCATATCTTTAAAATATGCTAAAAATATACTAATAAATGCTTATTTTTCAACACAGATATGCTTATTCATTGTCAAATCTGGGTACCGGTATCATTGTAAGCGTTATTTATGCTTATGAAAGCTCTTTTTCCACACGGCTACTTTCTTTTACTCAACAGAAATTCCAGATCCAAAAGAAAAAGCATCAGATGACGCTAAAGATGATGACGATGATAAGAAAGACGACGAAGATGCTAACAAACCAGGTAATTAAAACTGAAATTGAAATAAATAATGCTTTTCCAACAGTGTGGCGGGTACAGGAGGATTCTAAAATATTTTGGCGGAGGAGAGTGTTGCTTTTGTTCATATTCCTCATATGGAAGTCAACACTCTCCGTCAAAATCTTTGAGTACTTTCTATATTCACCTTTGCCCAACGTTACATATGTTACTTTTGAGATCTCCTCAATTCAAAATGTGTGTTTATAAAAGTGTCTAAAAGATGGAAGTAGAACTTTTTACAAAATTAACCTTAACCCTTTATGTGCAAGGCCCTTTTTTGCTAAAATAAATATTGTAAGCTAGGACAAAAAGTGCTAGTTTTTGAACTGTTTATTAAAGTGTCCTTCTAGAAACGTTACATTTGTTAGGATTGTGAAGATCAAGTCAAAAACATAAATTTAAAGCCAATGTGCTAGGTTATAAGACCATATTATACCAAATCAGTAGTCCAAAACTCTTAAATATCATCAACTGCAACTGATGTTTATCGTCTTATTTTTATAAACTGCAAACGTTTTGCAAACATCAGCACATTTTTGACTCAGTAGTCGGACTAGCAAGTTATTATCTTCTAATTTCTCTTTTCTCTCTGTAGGAGACAAAGGAACAGATGAAGAAGATGACGGAAAAGATGATGGAAAAGATGATGGAAAAGAAGAAGAACCTGAAGATAAAATCGAACAAAAACCAGGTAACTTATTATTCCCACTCCTGTTGTAATTACATTTGAATTACTTTAAACCCGAACCAAATACACCAATATTGAGCTCCGGAGTACTCCGAAACGTCCCGAACACTCATATGGTGTCCGGACACATCCCAGGCATGTCCCGAGTCCAGGTACAAAGTTCCGTTGGATATGAGAGATTACCAAGGCAAGGAAACCTTTTATAAAAATGTAGCATAATTTAATTTTGCGAAGCACAGAAGGATCAATTAACAAAACCTCCCCTTAAATTTGACCTATTTATTTTTCCCATTGAAGTTTGCTAAAAATCCCATATTTCTTCTCGTGAAAACTTCGTCCTTTTAGTTAGTATTCACATTCTTGTTACGTATGAAAGCTTTGTTTGGAACACACCAGACAGAGAGGTGTTTTAGAGCAGAGGGTGGTTTACAACAAAGGTTATTTAATACTTTTTCGCTTTCCAGAATCCAAATTGACCAAAGGCAACATGATCGGAACCATCCCGAAGATGAAGAAGGAATGGCGCTTAAGTTTCGACTTCAAGTTGACCAAAAGGGCAACCAAGGAGAGCAATGTGATCCGTCTGACATCTACTGAAAAGAACTGCTGCAAACCTGGTGACCGAATTCCATACATCTACACAGCTCGAAACCAAAAGATCAGGGTATGCTCAGACAAAATGGGCAAAGGCAACAAATGTATTTGGAGCAAGAATAAATTGCCCTTGAACAAGTACGTTCCAATTTTGGTTGAACAGACCAAGGTGAAGGATAAATATGTCCTCACCTTAACTGTTGGAGGAGTTTCTAAACGACACACTGTTGGTAACGATAAAAAGGAACCGGCTGAGTATGACAATGTCAAGATTTATGCTGCCGATAAATTCTACGTCCCAGCTGAAGGCTTTATCAAAGATTTCTTGTTCGCTAATATTGGTAAGTTCATCGATTAAACCATTCTTCTTTATATTTATGTACCTATTTTGTTTTAAAAAAAGTCAAAAAATAATTATTATCGTATGCACTGATGATGACTGAAAAGATGTCGAAAAACTTATGCTGATTTTTAATCCTTGTCACTTTTTTTTATATTTTTCTTAAAACAAACATATACCTGGTAAAACATTTTTTATCAACGTATACCTATTTCAACTGACCTTACAACTGGATAGATTTTTAGAAATTCTTAATTTTTTATCTCGTTATTTTCATGTCAAGATTCAAGTGATTTGACTGAAGATCAAAAAGACAAAGAAGAAGAGAAGGAAGAAGATGATGATGATGATAACAAAGATGACGGAAAAGGTGGGAAATTAAAAGTATAATATGAGCCAATCAGATCAAGAGAAAAGCCACGTGACAAGATTTTTAGATGTCACATGACCATGCTTTAGAACCCAATCAAACCTTTTTGGTTCAAACAGAGATATAAAAAAGGATATTTCTATTCTCACTTTTCGTGCATTTCGATATACTGATGAAATTACAACTCGCCAATTACCGTACATTATTACTCGAATCTGATTGGTCTAAAATGATTTTGAAGAGTACAATGAATTGTTAATCGTAGAGTTCAACAATATTTACAAAAAATGTAAAAAAACATAGACTCAAATTTTCTTTATACGTGCAACTATGTTTCGCCGTCAGAACATGTTATTTGGCCGTTAAAACAATGTTTTGAACAACGTTGTGCGTCTGATGGACTGATGTCTTCTTTGGAAAGAAATTTTGAATTTTCATCTCTTAACAGATAAAGAGGAAGAGGACAAAGAGAAGGAAACTGAAGCTGATGATGAAAAAGAACCTGATGAACAACCACCGAATGAAGAAAATGAAGACGAAAAAGAAAAACCTGACGAAGGTTTGTTTCTCCCTGCGTCTGTGATAATACCTAGCTTAGTACCAAACCCACATAGCGTAATTTTTACATTTTGAAAATCTTATCGTGTGTGGGTTTGTAAAACCTGTAGCACCCTGATTTTTACTGATTTTGAGAAATTCATTAAAAAGGCGGCTAATCAAACCCCCAATAATTATCTAAAAATTGTCTCTCAATTGGATAAAAACGCGCTGGATCCGTGGTGGTTACACCTACGTTTCATTTCATTTACACTTCATATGTATACTCATTACTCCTCTGTTTTTTTTCAGAACCAGTGAACCCTAACCCTGAGGAAGAGAAAGAAGGTAAACACATTCAAAACTTATTAAAAATTATATTAAAATCATCATGATGTCGCTTGAGAAACTTAACAATACACCTTTTCGACCGTAGTCGCGCGGTCAAATGCGTGCCATTTAATTACTTAATTACCCCCTAAACTCGATCCAATCCTTTTTTGACACCTTTTTCTATTGTATTTAGGTGCGAAAAAAAGACTGGGACGATTTTAGGGGGGTAAGGCGGACATAAAAATGCCCGCGCGGCGATTGGCGGCTACGGTCGAAAGGTGTATTCAACAACAACATTTGCAAAAGTCCTATGAAAGATTTCGTCATCTTGTCTTCATAAGATTAGAGAAAAAATCTAGTCAAATTTGTTGTCATCTTGTCTTCTCAATTTTAATCATTTATTCTTACATACAGACCCAAGCAGACAGAAGACAGACGTTTTTTTCAACGTTATTTTCCCAAGGTCTTTTCAACGTTTAAACATTATAAAGACGTTGAAACAAGGTTGGAAAAACGGCTGGTGTCTGTCGGGGACATACTTCTGACAAGTTATTTCTTTGCGTTTTTCCTGACGTTTACATAATTAAATTATTTTTTCATTTCGGTGTAGAAGAGAAACCAGAGGAACCAATTGATCCAAACCCAGAAGTAGAGCCAGGTAAAGAAGAAGAAAAACAAGAGGAAGAGAATAAGGAAGAAGACAAAGATCAAAACGCAACTGATGATGTCAACCCCACTGAAGATGATGATGACAGTAAGTTAAACCCTAACCTTCCTTATATCGAAAATTTCCTTGAAATATTCTTCCAAAATTGAATATTGATAGCCTGCCTAACCGAAAGTGATGTCTTTCGTGCTAAATCCTTACATTGAAAAAATGCTTGAAATATTCTTCCAAAATTGAATATTGATAGCCTGCCTACAAACCGAAAGTGATGTCTTTCGTGCTCCCTTACATTGAAAATTTGCTTGAAATTTTCTTCCAAAATGCCATATTGTTTTGCCTGCCCAACCGAAAGTGAAGTCTTTCGTGCTAAATCCTTACAACTTTCGTTACATTGAAGTAAAAAACACTCCTCACCTACCTTGAATATAATTTCAAAACTAATGTGTTCTTATTATCTTCCTCAGAGTGGCAAGACAAGGTCAATATTCGTACTATGTGTTTAAGCGGTCGCTTGAAAGGATGCAAGATCAGAAGCCGAAAATCTATCAGGATATTTATTCCAAACGGAGTGAAAGTTCTCGTCCAACAATTTTGCGGTGGACTCAAAGGAAAACTACCTGATCTAACTTTCTGTGGAAAAACGATGCTGGATTTCAGTATAGGTAAGAGAAAAGTAAACATGTAATAGTTGAAATAATTTTAACCCTAAATATGATGGTTTAAACTCCGGATCGATGTTCATATTGAACACACTAAGTTATTACTAACAAAACCTTTGATACCCAAATGACTTCTCCTTTCGTAACATTTCAACAAAATTTCAAACTTTTCAACATATTTCTCCTCTTCATTCAATAGGAAAACTTATAAAATACAACAAGATCAAAATCACCACCGCATCAAAGAACGGTGGAAAACTTCCCATCACTCAAGATGAAGAACCAGACGAGAAAGAAGATCGTGAACAACAAGAAAAGGAAGACGAAGCAAGCAAACAAGAGGACAAAGAAAATGACGAAAAAGAAGGTAAATGATGCCTTAAAAAAAGCTTTTGCCTGGGAAGGGGTAGAAATGGTTTAAATAATATTTTCCCAATAATGGGACTTTTTTGCTGGTCAAGTATCCTCTTTGCTAAATTTCAGCTCCATGTAAATTTTGTCCAGGTTTCAGCAAAATTTTAACTAATTCTACTGGACTAATATGGTAGTCAATCTTTTGCCAATAGTAGCTGATAGATTTGAATTCACTTTTAGTCATGATATTGGCACCATGTATAGCAATACCAGGCACAAGAGGAGGCCTCACTAACCTTCGCCTAATTTGGCTTTTAAGTGGAACATTATTATTGCTTTTTAAGCTAACTATAAACTGAGTATCAAAATCTCGTTTGAGAAAAAAAGAAAGGTGACTGCCATAGGGTCCTACTATCATCTGTGGTCAAACTTGCATTGTCAAAAATGGTAATAAAGCATTCACTTTTCGTTTGACTATAGGCAAAGATGAAGATGATGTCGATGACGAAGTTGAAATTCCACACGACAACGCACACATGATGCGAGCATGCGATGAATTCAAAAGATCAAGATGCGTCTTCGCGAAAGATCTTAACACTCTCAAAGTCTTGGCACAAACAGCTGGTTTGAAGATCACGTGGGTAGTCATCCCATCCGGCACTTATCTCCCAATCGAGCAACTCTTGATACCAAAGCCACAGCCAGGTCAACCACAATGTACGAAGAATGTCGGCAAGATCCATGGTTTTGTCAGAGTTCTATTGACCGAGCTGGACGCCACCATTAAAGGCAATCCATCTTTGGTCTGCTCAAACGATCAAGAGATAGAAGCTGCCAAAGCTATTAAGAAAGCCGCACGAAGATCTTTTATTGAGAGATACCAAAACACTGGTTTAAACAGTTGGAATAAGGCCATCAACGGCAAACCATTGTAAATGGATTATTAACTGTGTGTATGGGACAATGTGTATTAATGGCGTTATTTTGCGCAAAAGATATTGAACATTCCCGAACTAGAGAGCCTGTAGAGAACCCACACAGAGAACAGAAGTTACAATACACCTATATATTTTCAACTTCAGTTCAATGTTTAGTTTAGTTTAATTGATGCATTTTAGAGCATCTCATCACGACCCAAATATTTCTATTTTATTAATACTATTAAGGTTAATTCTATGACCGTATAATGTTAAAAATTATTATTTTTCGATACAAACACAAAAGAAAATTTTTGAAAACTATATAATATTTTCTAAAATGAAATTATGTAATGTTAATGATTATCATTTATACATAGACCAATATTTCATAATTTTATAATTGTCTTGATTATATTCAGATCAGCGATTACTTTACTTCAATCATGGCGATTAATGTTTGACAAAAATGATGTAACAAATTTTGATGGAAATCAGTGTTCAGCTCCGAGAGAAATACCGTCCCTCAAACCTTTGTGTGAAATAGTATCAAAACATTGAACAAATATTAGGTTAGGGGTCAGTTTTTGAAAAAAAATATTTTTACCTACATTAACCGCCATTGTATTAATCAAAAGTGACAAAATATGAACAAAATCAAAGCAATTTAAAATTATACTTATAGCGAAAGAAATTTATCTTCAACTTAAAAACACACATAACGTTCTCTTTATTTTCAACCCTTTTCGTGCCAATGTCGGATATATCCGACATGTAAATTTTCGATTTATTTGCCAATGTCGGATATATTTGACAGTATTTTTGACAGTATTTTTGTTTTTTTGCCAAAGGGGTTAAAAAAGATGTCAACTCTATTGCTAAAAAATATACATGTATTATACTCTCGCAAAGTTTTCCTATATGTTGCCAATAGCGAGGTTACGCAAGGAGCTATTTATGACCTTGACGCGTGTAGGCCAACCTGTACATAATTCGTCTAAGCGAAACTTGTAAACAAAAATCTATGTACAGGCTGACTTATACGCGTCTAAGGTCCTAAATAGCTCCTTGTGTAACCTCGCTATGTCGGGCAATATAGGAAAGAAAATTCATGTCCGATATATCCGACACGTGGTAATGTGGTTGAAAATAGCTATCGCACTTATTTCAACACTTCGGCAATAGAAAGTGGGTTAAAAAATAACCCCTCGGCACGGAAAGGGTTAAAATTGACCTTCTTTCAGCAAAATTTCTTTAGATCTCATATTAAAGATATAAACTTTCTTTCCGAGGGGTGAATTGTATAAGCAGACAAGGTTAAATTCTCATTAGAATAATATGACCCGAAAAAACATTTGGGTACATATTTTTTTATTAGAGCCTTTTATATGAGAACATTGAGACTGAGATTAATTGAGAACATCTTAAGAACGTGACAAGGTTGAAATTAAGAAAACTAAGGCGTAGTTTATAAGGCCGAGCTTCTGCCGTGTCGAGCCGAAAATATTGGGTTCGACAAAAATGCCGCGCTCTGGTGATTTTTGGTTTATACGTAAAAAAATGCCGAACTATCAGATAGATTTTTTCATTTTTATGAGTGAAAAGTTGCATGAGCTAAATTTTCAAGATGGCGGCTTCAACTTCAACTGCAATGAGGGCAGTTACTATTTATTACGATTCTCTGGAGACAATGCATTTTTCTTTGCATATGAATATAAATATATAAGAACATCAAGAAGAACACCTGAGGCTAAAAAATGGTTGGAAAAATAAGCATATCCAGCCTCAACCAAAAACGTGCATTTTTCAGGCCTCAAAATGTTCTTAATATATGTTGCTGACAGAAATTTCAGGTAACAGAAATCGGCCGTATCCACTTAAAAATGTCCTCCCTATACAATCTCGTGTTTTAAAGAACTTTAGAATGGTTTATAGGGATAAATCCTTCAACCCAGTAAATATAAGGCGTTGTTTTGACGTCCTTTTGACGTCCTTTTGACGTCCGTTTGACGTCCTTTTGACGTTGCATTCTATTCTTAGAGCTGTACACTCAGGGAGAAAAAAAAAGTTCGAAAAGTTTTAGTCCCTTAGGCTCTGGTGAGGTAAAAACATAGTTTCCAATGTTAGTTAGATCGATGGGGTTTTATGGTGATGCTATTATATGCATATTAAAAGAACCTCTATGCTGAATTTCAGCTTTGATGGAAATTTTTGTCTACGTACAGATCAAATTCTATCTGACCAAATATGATGACTTGACTACAGTCTGATGTTGCAAAAAAAGATTGTCAGTAAAATCGACCCTAGGGGTAAAAACCAGAAACCAGGAACCATGAACAGTTTTATTAATTTTTTGTCCTTTTCATATCATCTTGGTTTCTACATGAAACTTCTAAAAAATGGCGCTCCTTGCGCGCCTAGCGCGCCTGCGCTTCTCGCGCACCTACGCGCCTTAATTCTTTTTGCGCGCCTTACGCGCCTTTTTTATTTTTTGTGTTTCCTGAAAAGTAAGTAAACTAGAGTTTACAGAATTTCTACACGGATTGCAAGTCCAAAACC
>JAUJPO010003236.1:1674-20459 GCA_032270745.1 Tiaropsis multicirrata | reverse complement strand
GTTCTCCAAACTCGTTTAAGAGACTTTACTACGGAAAACTTCAATGGGCTCAATTTGGCAGCTCCATACCCTTTAAGAAGCAAAACAGAACTGCAAGGAGCAAAATATCACGCAAACCACACAAAAACCATATATAGGTTTATGTAAGAACTACCAGTACTGCGGTGAACCATTTCTTTGGGTCAATCTGGAGTTTTTACAAGGTCTTTGGTTTGTTAAGTATGGTTCTTGGACACATAACAAAAGAAGGTCCTTAATTTTCTAAAGAACGCAACATTAACGATATTCAAAATAAGCCTTTTAATGAAGTGCTATTGTCACAGGCATGTTACATTAGCAGGCTGAAGTCCATTTACTGATCTGTTATTCTTTGGCGTTAGGTCTGTATTATCAAGAAGATAATTAGCGAGTCGTTAATTGAACGCGCAAGCTCATTAAATTGATACAGTGTTTCCGTCCCGGTGTTGAGATGTTGAAAGCTTAATGAACCTGCAGGCCGCGACACGAGAATACAAATATCTGGACCAATATCGTCTATAAAATGTTTTGGAGCCAAAAGCTTTAGATAATTTTGCTAAATAACATTATTTATTCATTCATTTTCATTCAACCGTCTTTTGATATTTTCAGCACTTTTTTCCAAAAACTATGAGAAATTTAAACAAATATTGGGAAATTGGGTCGAGGAATTTATTTGCAAGATCCTGACAAAATTTCGAAAATTACATTAAAGCCAATATAACGGGTTAAAAATGGCGAATCAGCAGTGGAAGTCAAGAACGTTTTATAATTGGTCTTTTAAAAAACATCAAAATTCCTATATGTACTTGTATCAATTATTTTAAGCAGTGTTTTGTTTGTAATTGAGTTTGATGGCATCTATAATTTATTTGATTTCTTCGAATAAAAATCACAGCCATGCTATAAAACTTTTGAAGTATGCCGCCACTTGTAAGTATTCTTCTATTCTTGTGGACCCAATGAAAAGCCACCTAACCAGTCACACGTCGTCGCTGTCCCTATTTTCGCCGATACTTTATCGAACAAAATATTACTCGGACAAATTAATTATTCATTTTTGTGTCTGACTAAACAGTTACAGATAGTCCGGTTTTAGTCGGACGAAAATATTAGCCGGACGAAATTTTATTCACTTTTGTCCGACAATTTTATTGTTTATCCAACGTCTATTATTTAGTCACATTAGTTTAGACGACGCCACATTGGCCACATTGGCTACGCTTCCGCATCCTACGGCGGCGACGGTGCACTTCTATTTTTAGAGTACCGAGGCCAAACACGAACAATATATTACGGATGTTGATATATTAATTCGTTCCGTTATTTGGATGTTTTCAATTTCTTGTACGTACGCCATTTTGAAAAAAAAACACGAAACTAATTTCCTATTGGGATATTAATTGTTTCTCTCTCTTCTTCCGAAAGAAAATGTAATTCGTTGTTACTGTATCAATTTCTTAACGGTTTATTTGATACTTAGTGGGTGAACTATTCTATTTAACACAACAGTCAAGCAGTGGAAACCCTTTAACACAACAGTCAAGCAGTGGAAACCCTTAACACAACAGTCAAGCAGTGGAAACCCTTTTTCCTGGTCCATGAAAAATGTAAAACTTCACACTTTATGATGGTCAAAAGCGCTTTTCCGCCAACAAACTTTTTAAGAGAATTGTTTTTCTAGACGCATGTCTGAAAAGCATATAGAAGAAATATTCACAGAGTTTCATTCTAACAATGGTTAGACCTCTAACACCCTTAGCCAATAAATTCAATTCCACAAGACCAAGATTTTTACAATAGTATTTATCAAATTTAGCGTCGCCATTCGGAGCAATGGCAAAAACTCAATCAAGTAACAAGTAACTAACAGAAAAATTCAATTTCAAGTATTCAACATTCAGATAGGCTTCAAAACACCCCCGTTTTTATGTCCTACTGAGATCTGGCGCCCCACTGGCGTCCGCCCCACTGGGCACCACCAGTGTACAGATCGCTAAAAAAGGCCTCTTTTCGCCAGTGGATAGAATGGTCCTCCAAGTAGCAAATCGAATGTTCTCTCTCTCCATAAGATAACACAAAGAAACACCAAGAGCCACCCCACTGAAATATGATAAAACAGAACAATGTAGAATCTTAACACCTCTGTCTCTGTGGGTACTAAAAGGTAAATGGGGCGAAAGTCAAGCCTTTAGTCCCACTGGGTTATTGGGTCAATGGTAATGCTTTCTTGTTGGGTTAAAAGTTGGGTTAAAAGTTTGGTTACTCAAATTAAGTCATTATTTCTATTAGGTAATCTTAAAAAGCCGGATGTTTTCCGCTAGTTTTAGATATTAAACAATAAAACTAGTGGCAAATAACCGTCTATTTGGGATGTTTCCGTATAGATTTCCGTATAGATGAGATTACATAAAATCCTATGGTTCTTACTTACATCTTATTTTCAGTTTGTTTTACCAGTGGGGAGAGAGAACATCTGTTTTTCTACTGGATGACTATTTTCTCCACTAAGGCGAAAAAACGGACCCCAACCAGTGGGGTTGATTGTGTTTTTATGACGCCATTGGAAAAACATTACCTTTTAATCGCCAACCCAGTGTGTTTAAAATTTTTCATTTCACCCGATTTGAGCTTTTGATACCCACTTTATTGCAGATTAAAAGCAATCTCGAGACAGAGTGGGAAATTAAAAGAATTTTTGAAATCTTACAAAATTCATAAGAATATGATTTTCGTAGCAACTTCATCTTCCAAAATTTTCGAAACTTGAAACCCATCAAAAAAAATCTACTTTCAACAATTTTCTTCTTTCAATAACATCTCTCTCATACTACAATATATGTTTTCGTATTTTCTTTCAGGATAATAACCAGGTCACCTAGTTACCACCATATTGCAATCTCCTGGTTTCTATTTAAGCATAAATAACTTGATTCGCTTTAAATTCTTCCAAAAGCCTCTCGGAACTCAAAGAACAACAAGATTATGGTCTGAAAAAAAGGTCTTGAAGTTGTTGGGTGAGAAATCAGAAATTCATCAGTAATTTTTCTTTCTATCTTTATTATCTTTTTCTAGGTTTCTTTCTCAAAGAAAAAAAAAGCCCGATCATCGCAAGTAAGTTCTAGAAAAGAAAAGAATTTCACACCCAGTTTTTAAAACTTGACGAAAAAAAATAAAACTAGACTTTCTTTATTATGGCTCAATGAACTTAGCTCACTATTGAATCTGATTCTACACGTTTTTTTATAAGAACAACCCATATAAGAACATAAGGCTTCGAGCACCAAAAAGTTACGAACATTTATCACTCTTACAATGTTCTTAGAAAAACATTATTTATTGGGCAGCCATTCTTTAAAGGATAAGTTGATATAATACAACTGCCTTCATCAAAACATGCTAAACTTTTGGACTAAAATTATACACCCAAAAATTAATTTACGAGCAATCATACTTATTTCCATCCAATCGCATAAAGTTCTCGAAAACCAAACTGATTATAGTCACAATCCATGAAAAATATTCCTTTTATCCCTTTAGAAACCTCATCATTCATGTTCCATTGTACATATTTATTCGAAATCCACTTTAAACCATTTCTATCCTGGTAAACGGTATATTCTAGAAAAAAATCAGCAATTTTGTTATGTTTTAATTGTATAAATACATACACCGCTGAAAGACATCACTGATGACTAATTAACTAGCTGCATCATTCAATTAAATTACATAATTACATTTGTTTGCCAATAAAAGTTACGAATTACGTTTCTGCCTGTCTGTCTGCGTAACAGTTTCGTTCAATTTGCTCACATTTGACATCCATTTGCAATAAAAGAGAATCGTAGGAGGTTTTATTGAAGAACAAAAAACCCGATAAAACGTCACAAAAAACCCGACACGAAAAATGACGGCAATGAAGAATTTTGACCTTTTTAATAGCTGATTATATAACTACAAAAGGGCCCAAGTCACCCCTCAATACTCAACACGCATTCTTACAATTGACAAGGTCCAAAAATTGGCAAAAAACTTGTCAAGACTTGTGTCTAGCAGGGTCTACCTTTAAACATCCTGACGGCACGTCCCCGTCGGTCGTCAACCAATGCCCCCACTCCAGGGTCAGAGTTAACGTTTCTTTCAAGTGCAAACAACTAAGACTATAAAAATTGAAAAGCAAATGTTTGGAAAATCTTACCTAGCATTTTGTAGAAAATTATTCTTTTCAATACATCCTGAAACATTTCTTTTGAGTCGAGATTAATGAAAATCTGTAAAAGCATAATTGAAGAATATTTGAAAGGAATGCAGTGCTGTATTACACTTTTTTAAAGTAACATTTGATAATATATTGTCTTTTAAATGTAATTAACCTTTTCCGCAAAAATAGGAAAGTAAAGTACTTATATATCCGACATTAACTGTAGGTAAGGGCTAAAGACATTAACTGTAGGTAAGGGCTAAAGACATTAACTGCAGGTAAGGGATAAAGACACGTACAAATGAAACTGAAAATATTTGAATAAGATATTACTATTGTAGAAGGTACTCAAAGGTTTTTAATCGAAAATGTTGACTTCCATGATATCTCATAACAAAATTCAACTATTTGCTAGGAGGTAAAGAAACTCAAAATTGAATTTATTTCCATACAAGATTGTATGATGGAGATTTTCATGTAAACAATGCACGAATCCAATGAAATACATAGGCTAATTTAATCAAACTATTCTTAATTCCTTGTAAAACTGCCAGATTTCCTTTGGCATCAAACAAAACGAACTAAAATAAACTTTTCATGTATTTTTATATGTCTGTGTTTTCCGTACGTGTGCTTAGACAGGAAACATGTAGCAATAGAGGCTTGAAGCTATGTTTAAAATTCAATATCTAAAAAATATATGAGCATCGACATTCCATTCCCCTCCTGTGACCCTGTTTAGAGTTAGAGAAAGCAAACTTGTATGCTGTCTTTTGTATTCTATTGATGTTTAAGATTCCATGCTACTCTTTCGTCTAAATCTTTAAATAATTCAGATAAAATAAACCTTTTCCTCAAAAATGATGGAAAAGTCGATATTAACTGTAGAGGTAAGTATTAGAATTACTATTAGAAGGTACTCAACGGTTTTAATGTATTTCAAAAATCACCCAAAAAGGTCCATTTTTGCCTCTTTGGAGATAACAGTCACCCCAGTGGAAAATTGGATGTTCTCTCACTCTCGTCTTAGTGGTAAAACAAAAACTATAAAGAACCAACCCACTCAAAATATGATGAAAGAACAATAGATTTTTATAACCTCACTAGAAAAACACTACTATTTGAACCAACCCAATAGATTTGAAATTTCTGACTTTAACTCATTGAGCTTTTGATACCCGCTGGACTAACTCATTGAGCTTTTGATACCCGCTGGAGTACAGAAACAGGGGCGCTACAAGGAGACCCTCATAGTTGACAAATACCTAGTCAAGAATGTTTGGCCAGAAAGAACAAGAAGTGTTACAGTATATTATATGCTCATAATTGACAGGATTGACGCCATCTTGTTAAAAATCTTATTGTTACACATAGATAACAAACAAAAAGTTAAATTAATTCTTCATTATCGAATACGAAACAAACAGACAGACGAGAAAATTTTTCATTTCCAGTTTGACGAAATACATACCCAGGTACCAAAAAAGATTGATTAATCACATTTTGGTCTATAACACAATTATTCACGGGGGTGAGAAATTATTATCTACATTTAAAGCTTGACATAACCCCCTGATGCTTTCGAATTTACTTTTGGAAATGCTTGGCTTTAACATGATTGACAGGGGGTTCATAAACGACCAACAATTTGAAAAAATATTTGACAAGTTGATGTATAACGGAGAAATTAATCAAATCAGATTTAGAGTGTTTTGTTAAGAAAAACTGGAATGAAAAATGTTTTTGAGAAAGAAATTGAGTTTAATTAGAGTTTAGGTCATAATCAAACATGATAAGATTAATCAATGCTCATATTATTGTTCATTTATTTAGGAGGTTAAGATCACTAAAGTTTACCGTAGTAAACTCTCTTAAACAAGTTTGGAGAACGAATCATCGAGACAAAAAATCTCTTTTATTTAAACGATTTTTAGAGACTTTTGTACTAAAGAATTGAAGATGAATTACAAATATATTTAAGGCTCAAACTAATCTCTCAATCAGTTATGAAAACAGTTCGACAAATGTTTGATGAAAGCAAGACGCCAATCTTTTGAGCAAATAATAATATGATGAAACCATTATCATAAAAACACAGGAAATGGATCAAGCATTTTGCTGACCAAAATCAAATTCTCTTTATTTGTGTTGACATTTTAAGAAATTTGACAAGTCTGTACGACATAAAGCTATTTGTAAATAAATATCATTTTCGAAGCGTCTGAATTTTGACAACTAGGCTAACAGCAAACTATAGGATCGTCAAAAATCAGAAAACGCATACAAATAGCCTCAGACAGCTCATTCATTTAAATCGCTACTGAACTAACAGGAACTTTCAACCCTACAGGCTAAAGCTAAAACAAATGATAATGAATGAAGAAACGGATTGGAAACAGCATTCCATTGCACAACATTTAGATACCGCACAACCCTAAAGACTAATGGATAAAACTGCAAACAGTCTAACGTTCGAACAACGTTATTTTAACGTCCAATCGTTTTATGCACGTCAATAAACTAACATTGAAAATACGTTATTTGACTGCTGGGAGAATACCGTCAAGAGAAAAATATGATGAGAACATACCTCTGTAGTCGTTGGATTCGTTATCCGAGTTTGTTGTGATGCTTTCTGTATCCCCTTGTGTACCTGTGATGAAGATGAAGAGTAACATTCAATTTGTGTTTAGATCAAAGAAATTAGAGACACAAGAAAAGGAGACGTTTAATCCAATGGTGGGCATCGAAATCAACATCCTCTCTACTACGAAAATTTCTTGTTCTACGGAAACATCCCAAAATGCTTGATGTTTGCCACTAGTTTTATTGCTAAAAATCACCATCAGACTTATGAGATCACTAAAGTTTTCCGCAGTAAAGTCTCTTAAGCGAGTTTGGAGAACGATACATCGAGACCAAAAATTGCCTCTTTTATTCAAGCGCTTTTTAGAAACTTTTGTACCAAAGAACGACGTGTCTCAAAATGAATGAATTAATGAATTACGTACCTTGATCACTCATCAGTTCTTCAAGCATTCTGAAACGTCTGCGATAACTTCCAACATGGTCCAAAGAATGCCTCCTTCTTTTGGCGCGACATTTTTTAGCTGAAACAATGCCAAGATACATATACGAATGCTTGTCTAAAGCTCGGTAACTTTCCAATAGTTTTTCAGCAAGTTCGCTTGATGACTGAAACTGGTTCTCAATCTGGCGACGCTGGTGAGTTACCGTATCTGAAGACATCCTTCTAGTTCTGTTTTGATTCCTGACTTCGACGTCTCCGGTGGTTGTGGAGGTGTCCGTTAAATGTAGAAAACGTTGCGCTAACTCACTTTGGTTTTGGTACTGTTGTGGTGAAGATTGATTCGACAAATTTTGATTCAACTCATCATCCGTGTCGTTGTCGTCGTCGTCGATAACATCTGTTGAAATGTTTCCACTGGTAATAAAATTCTCATCACTTTTATTCTCACTCTGATATTCTGATACCTCTTCGCTAATCGGTTTATCATCATCATGATCAAAAATTATAGTTTGATTTGACAAATTTCGAGAACAGTGTTTATCAAAAATTTCATTAAGTTCGTTCGATTGTTTACTCGGCTCATAATGTGAGTTAATTATCTCTTTGGGTGATTTAGGTTGTTGCAGCCCCTCAAACGATATTACTTTGCGTCGCTCAACTTTAAATTTTAAGTCAGGTTTAACAAAGGTGTCGACACTGTAAGATCTCAGCTTGACGTGTTCAATATTTGCATATTTGTCTGTTGGGTTTCGTCCACATATAGTTAAGTCTGAAGTTAGAGTAGCTCGCGTTTTCTCTTGTGTCCGGGCGTTTAGATTGAACGGCGATAAAGAAAGAGAGTTAACTCGGGATATCTTTCGGCGCGTATAACTCGGTTCGTACTCAAATTTCTTAGGTTTTAGACTCAGTTTATACTTGGATTCAAGTCTCAGTTCACTGTATTCATCCTCAGAATCGCTCTTATTACAAAGTCGCGCAATATCATTTGACGTTTGTTGTATGTAACTACGTATTTGACGGCCGTCCATATGTTCTTCGTATTCGCATGGCTTAAAGAAAGCCGGCATTGAGGATTGACGTGGTACCGATAATGGGCTGGTACGGCGCCGTCGACGGGTTGAAGGTGCGTTTACTTTAACAGCTGTAACGTCTTTCTCCTTTATGCAACTAACGTTTTCACCGGTTGTGAATGATGTGAAACTGGATCGTCGAGGAGACTGGCTTTTACCGAAGTTGGGTAAGTTTCCTTCTCGAGAAGACTGGGTTCTATTACAACTGTTATCACTTAAGTGCGTGGGTAGCGATGATCTACGTTGATACGTTTGACGGGGGTACGTGAAGTCACTTTCCTCGTCTGAAGTGACTTCTTTGATTTCACTCAAATGGTTTCTCGTAGAATTACTCAAATAATGTGATTTGGATGAAAGTCCCGGTAGCGAAGATCTGCGGTTTGATTTGTCTGTTGATCGACGATAGTTTAGAAACCTATTCTCTTCTTCGCCTCCCTCGTCAGATGAAAGTTCTTCGATTTCGCTCAAAGTGACATTGGGTAAACCATCTGAATGATCAGAACATTTACGATCAGATCGGGTTTGAATTTCAAAGTTCAGTTCCTCTACATCAGTTTCAGTTGTAGTAATAACACTCAGTTGTTCTTTGGAACGACAATTTGATTTGTTTATTTGTTCAGTTTCTACACAACAAGTTTCTTTCACAGATGTTGCATCAACGATAACGGTATCACTTAGATTATCTTTAATACTACGGTGAACTCCCTCTTCAAAGTGTGTTTCACCGTCCTCAATATCACTTAGATTTTCTTTCGAACTGCTCGTATTGTACCCGTGATCAACAACTAAATTACTGCCACTATTTCTCTTCATCGACAACACTTCGTCATCATTATCGAGCAGATCATCTATCTCAATGAGAGTCTTAACAGAATTCATTTTAGTAAGTAAGTCAGAAGAAGCCGACACAAGGCGTATCTCCTCTTCCGGTTCAATTTTATCTTGCATAGAACTGATTCGATCGTTTTCTAATCCTTTCGCCTTGATTTCAATTCGATTGAAATAAGGTGAAGTTATAACAATTGGTGGTGCTTTGCTTTCGTTGATTGTCTTCAGAAAATCTAAGTTTTCCTGCTCCGATTGTTGAAAGTTTTTCAATATATCAATCTTGTTATTTTGACTTATGATGACGGCTTTGTTGTCTATTGCATCTTTTAGATCTTGACTCTGCTCCACTTTATCATTGCAACATTTGTTTTCGATTGCCATGCAACTTTTGTTTCTCTTTCCAATTTGTTCCACATTAATATCAGTAAATTTGTGATGTAGGTTTGTACACAAACAACACAAATGTTGTTGAATATTTGTTGATGGTTGTTTTGTTTGTTTTATCTTTTCTTCCTCAACGTTTTCAAAGTCAAATGTCTCTACTTTTTGTTGATGTTTAAAATGTTGGGACAAAATGTCATCAGTAAACATGAAATCTTGTTGGTTTAAGTCATTGTTCAATTTGGGGGACTTGGGTGTTTGCCTGTACCCAACTTTGTCATAAATGAGCGTCTCCAGGCCATTATACTGGGATGAAAGGTCATTAGCAAACATCAAGTCTTGTTGATGTAAGTCATGTGTTGTTTGTTTGGTCATTTCTTCGTTGGAATCAAATGTCTGCAGGACATTAAGCAAGTCCACCTTTTGAGACGTGAGTTCATGAGCAAATACTTGCGGCGGTCTTTGTTGGTGTGCTTCTTTGTCCACTTTGGATGTCTGCTGTAGCGTATTATTGACTTGTCTCGTTCTTTCTAGTTCATCGTCGTGTTGATTAAAACTCTGAGACGTGACTTCGTTGGTAAATATTGGTGGCTGTGGTTGAATTGAGTTATTGTTCATTTTGGTTTGTTCTGCTGGTAACACCAGAGATTGTGTGTCTCCTCCTGATACACAATGGTTAAATTGCATCAATTCACAGCGACTCAAACGTATAATGGGAACACGTTCAAATACCATCTTTTAATAGTGAATTCTGGAAAAATGAAAATAAAGAAATATAGGTATGTTTATGAACTTTTGGTCATTAAAGAACCTCACAATAAAACTTTCGAAACCCCAAAAAGCTTCCACAGGTAAAAAAAACAAAACATTTTTTCAGCAACAGATCTTTTAAAGCCACCTTACTCGCTGACTTCGTATACTTCATACATTTCATTTTCAAAAGCTCGTTAAGATTTAAGATGTGGATCTTGTTACCTTGGCAAGACCAAAGATATCCTTAGTTAAATACAGTTTTTGACAAAAATATACCCAGAATTAGTCTTAAGTAGAATCTATTTTATTGAATCCACCGCACTTGCATTGCAGTGTTTCCGCAAGGTCCGCACTTTTCAACAGACCAAATAGCTACCAAATAATATGATTAAAAATGGGTTATCATTTTACTCCCTATATCATCAAAAGTTTACCAAAAGCAATAAAATTAGATCATTTGAAATCAATTAATTTTGACACTATACCAATAAAATCGCAAATATATTTCGCTGAGTTTATCATTTTAAGTGAAGAAATGTCTTTGTAACTCTACCATACTTCCGCTAAAACTGGGAGACAGCCAAGATTGATTAAGATTACAATATTACTTAAAGAAAAAAAAAATTGCTTCTAATTTGGCGACTTAGTACAAAAGGTTAAGATTTTAATTCACGTGATCATTAAGTAATCAATTGAGTCTAAACAAGTCATTAGCGCTTAATTATCGTTTTTTAAATCATCATTTAAAAATTCTACGACGTTAAGAAGTAAGATGATTCAATCTGCTTAAAATATTATTTAAACATTATTATGTCTCATTAACTGGTTAGGTCAATACGAGTCAAATGCGCTCTTTTCATTGGTTCTCAAGCGGTCAATATAATACGGTAAAGACCACTTCAAGGAAATGGCTACACTCACAAATGTTTTTGATAATAGAAATTGTGTCATTAAAATATTTCGTCAGTTTGAACACAGTTTCAAGAATTAGCGTGGCAATGACTTCTTCTATAGGGTTGACGTCAAAATGAATCGGGGGAAAAACATCAAAAAGAAATAGCGAAAAATCCGGGAAGAATGTCACTTTCTTGTAATCGAAAGCATCAACAGAGACTCACCAGTAATAACTGGTTTGGAGGTCAATATTTTCCGTACTGACCGACAAACCAGTTATTATTGTATAAATAAAAGATACTTTAGTTGTGTAATACCATGCCTCAGTGACCTAGTGGAAATGATATTTTTGTCACTGGGGATTACGTAAAATCCTTTGAAGCAACACAATGTCTGCAGCTTACAAGAGAGCTTCAGGAGAGTTTTACGAGGTGCATCTTCTTCAATGTGTCCAAGTAACACAATGATGTCTGCAGTCTACAAGAGAGCCTCAGAAGAGCTTTACGAGGTGTATCGTCTTCAATGTGTTGAAGCAACACAATGAAGTCTGCAGCCTACAAGAAAGCCTCAGAAGAACTTTACGAGGTGCATCGTCTTCAATGTGTTGAAGCAACACAATGAAGTCTGCAGCCTACAAGAAAGCCTCAAAAGAACTTTACGAGGTGCATCTTCTTCAATGTGTCCAAGTAACACAATGAAGTCTGCAGCCTACAAGAGAGCCTCAGAAGAGCTTTACAAGGTGTATCGTCTTCAATGTGTCCAAGTAACGCAATGAAGTCTGCAGCTTACAAGAGAGCCTCAAAAGAACTTTACGAGGTGCATCTTCTTCAATGTGTCAAAGTAACGCAATGAAGTCTGCAGCCTACAAGAGAGCCTCAAAAGAACTTTACGAGGTGCATCTTCTTCAATGTGTCAAAGTAACGCAATGAAGTTTGCAGCCTACAAGAAAGCCTCAGATGAGCTTTATAAGGTGCATCTTCTTCAATGTGTCAAAGCAACGCAATGAAGTTTGCAGCCTACAAGAAAGCCTCAGAAGAGCTTTACGTGGTGCATCTTCTTCAATGTGTCAAAGCAACGCAATGAAGTTTGTAGCCTACAAGAAAGCCTCAGAAGAGCTTTACGATGTGCATCTTCTTCAATGTGTCAAAGCAACGCAATGAAGTTTGCAGCTTACAAGAGAGCCTCAGAAGAACTTTACGAGGTGCTCCAAAACAAAACAACTTTATTAGTATGTTGATGCTAATTGTCTGTGATTATCCTGAAGAAATAGTTTTGCACAATAGTAGAGGTGGAAACAGATGGTACTCAAAACTTTTGATGGAGAGTGCTGCTTTTTGCACATATCCCATGTATGGAAATCAACATAAATATTTGAGTGTCTTTTGTATCCGCATCTGCAATCAGGCTGTCTGCAATAGCAGATAACAACACAATTAATCATTGCTAAAATAAAATGTTAATTGCCAATGTAATGAACACCTTTAAAAAATGTTGATTGAAAATCGTTTACACAATTGCTTAAATTCTTCTTTTAAGTTCTTAACGATTTTCAATCAACGTTTTTATAGGTGTTGATTACATTGACAATGAAACATTTTATTTTAGAAATGATTAATTTATATTGCTATTTTCAATTGCTAGAATGTTTAACTTTTGGAAAAACAAGCTTTTCGAACTAAAGGAGAAACCAACAACACCAACTTATTTAAAGGAATACCTGGAACCATCAGGAGCAAAGATTGGGGTATCAACTATGGTATAATTAAAAACCTGTCTTTCTCAGCTATACAAAATTATCGGAGGTTTTTTCGTAAACTCAATGGCCAAAAGACTAAATGTTGTTAAACTTCCATTCTAAAGCTGTTCGAATAATCAAGTAAATTGAACAATTTCGTTATTCCTATGGAGATTAAACAGAACTTAAAAGTCCTTCCTAGGTCAGACAGACAAACCAAACCCACACAGAATAAGAACCTTGCAGCTATCCCCCCCTCCCCCTCCGCACTAGAGCAAATGTACTTAATTAGAACTCTAAAGAGCTGACCAAAACAAGAAAGGAGGAAAAATAAAAATGTATCCATAAATCAAAGAAGAACAAACCACCAACTTAACCGCACATGTTTATACACAATCTAAAGTAATTACTTAGTGAATCCCCCTGCTTGAAAACTAATTACTACGTAAGTCACGTGACAGACCCAGAAACTGTAACCGCAACTTCTGAAAAACCGCAACTTCTTTTCCAAAACAAAGATCATTCATTAGAACATCAGCAGAATGGGTGTTCTTAATTTATTCTTAAAAAAATTGGCGTGAAAGGTTAATTAAAATAAAGTTTTTAGTTTTCCAAAATGTTAAAGCCAAAAGGTTTAAAAATTATAATTTTCTATTTTATAAAATTCGATAAAAATAATTCACTTCGTTGACAAATTCCTTGGTCTTCACTTTAGATGCTATTCTTTATGGTGTTCTTAACTATATTATTGTTCTTATGAATAATTCTGATTCAACGGAGTTTGAAAGGATGTTATGTAAAAATCTGGAAATCATGTGTATTTCATCTTGCGATGTAACTCATATCCTTATAGGAAAAACAATGGAATCGAAAATAACAAATCGAAAACGTTTCCCGCGGTAAGCGGAAAGAATGCAACGGATTTTTTTTTTCAATAGAAAACTTAAATCGTAGATTTTCTTAAAAATACATAATACTTTTTCTATACCACCAAAAAAAACTTGACAAATGGGAAATTTGCATTTGCAGGGCGTTTTTCCTGAAATCGTCATATTGCTTTATTCAAAAGTAAAGTTCATCAACATTTACAGTTTCAAATTAAACCAAGTCTTCTATCGGATGCAGTCCAGAAAGACCTCATTTTGAATGGGATAGTCTTGAAAGAGTAAAGATGCTAATTGCTTAAAACAGTTCATTGGTTCATTGTCCAATCATCATTTAACAAATCCCACACGGGGTAGAAATTTATTTGGAAATTTCAGCCTTGTTGTTTCCTATGTAAAAAATAGAGGAGCTTAGACCACTTTTCATGTCACTGCAATTTCCTCCAAACGAAATCCATTTGAAACCACACAGAGCTGGTTCATGAACAATTTGAAACAGGAATCTAGTTTGGAATTTATTCTGGTTCCGCAAATTACTTTGTTGTTGACCGTGCAATTTCAAAATAAACATAATTGATTGTAAATGCATCTGCTAAGGAAAGTTTTGATTTACATTTTAAAACAACTTGATTCAATAATGACACTCCATCGTCAAGTTTAAATTTTAAAAATTAATTTCAAAGCGTTTTAAGGACGTCAAAAAAACATTGAAAGGACGTCATTTGACTACCGTGATACTTCCCCATCTGGAATAGATGCAGGAAAGCCATCTTATTGAATTTTTGCTTCCTGGAGAAGACTTTAAGGCTTCCCTACCAGACGCCAATAAGTGGGTGGGTTGGAAATCAGAAAATGACTCATGATTGAAGAAGAATCTACGTATTTTCAAGCAAAATGATTTGAAGCAATTCTCTTCAAAATAGAACACATTTAAGGCACGAAACGTTGTTTCAACGTCAGAACGTCTTCTGAATTTGAAATTATGCTTTTGGATTTTGCGGAACATTTCGTTATTGAATTCTATTGAAATTAAGTTTGTTAATTAAGTTCAGCAGGCCTAAGGTGCAATAATTTTTGTGTAAAATTAAATGAGAATGTTGACGCCGGTGCAACCCCCTGGAATATTCAGATTTGCCAACACAGCCAACGAACCCCAACACTAAATGTTACATAACATAACAGAGACTTATTTTGACCTTTGAGAAGCAAAATCAAACAATAAATCAGCATTTAATCGCGAGAAATATTGGATGGAAGATGGAAAAGATCAATTAACTTGATTACTGCAAAGTATTTAAATAGAGTTGTATTGGGATAATGACTAATTACTAATAAGCTCAAAATAAAAATACTATTTTTCTTCATTTGATGAGGAAGCAAGTTTTTAACTTAATTGAAAGGCTACCCAAGAAAGCACAAAACGCCATTTTGACGTTCAAATAACGTCATCGCAAAATACATTTATTTATCTGCTGTGGCTTAAAATATTACATTTATGAATTGTTCCATATATTTATAGAATGTTAATGCGCAGCCAGTTAAAGTGACTGTATTTAAACATAAAGGCTAACTTGTTTTATACTTAACCCTTATTGTCGATGTTAAAGGAGAACATTTAGGTTTTTATTTTCCAATTTTAGTTATGTCTAAGATTGGGATGGGGAAACATTATACACGTTCGATTGACAATGGATGATTACATTTTTGAGAATGAACTAGTTTAGAATCTTGTCGTTCTATCGTCACATACCCTTCCTTTTCAGGTATTCAAAAACTCACAGCTACAAATATTGACCTAGCGGTATCCTAAGATTTTTTCTAAAGACACTACTTAAGCGTCTACTACTTACAGTGCTAGCCAAAGTCTGTGTCTACGAAAACAGACCAAACATCAGGTACATAGGGAACTCAAACTTTTTCGGCGGAGTGTGTTTCTTGAGTCCATTTTCCTTATATGGAAGTCAAACACTCTCCGCCAAACATATTGAACCCTCTCCGTATCCGCCATTGAGCGCAGACTGAAAACTAAAACTAAGAAACAAGGTAAACAAAAACCAAATGGAGTCTCTCAGCGTTTCCGTTACAAGAAATATGCCGCCTATTTTTGCATGGAAGGTATGAAAGTTGACGGTAGTTGAGGCTGCTCCCAGCAGACATGCGCCTTTGTTTCAACGTCCTTTCAACGTCCTTTCAACGTTCTGTGCTTCTTTCTGGACTATAACCATAACCACAATACCATCATAACTAAAAGATTCCGATTTACTTTTCCACTTGATATCAAACACAAGCAGTAAACAAGGAATTTCATAGCTCGAAATATTCGCTGAAGCAATGAAATAAGCCAAGGCCTTTCAACAAACAAAATACAAAAAACACACACGTTTCAATTTTCTTGTAAAAGCTGACGAGATTAACCAATACATATACCAAACAGTAAAATATAATACCATCCATGGCACGCGAGTGTGGTTCAAGTATGGTTCAAGTTTTGTTTGAACAAAAAACAACGAGTTCGAGTGTAGGAATTTTCTTTTTTTTGCTTTCATGTTTGTTGCATAAGTCTGCATGCTGGTCTTATGCCAATTAATGTCAAAAACGGTCATGTGTGAGCTTATAGTAAGCAAGTTTCCGAATATGTTGGACTGAGCTCACTGTAATTTCCACTCCAGTGAAAAGATCATTGGTTCCACACAAAAACGCGAACTTAGAAGATTCTTTTTCGATCACATCAGAAAATTCTGCCCAAAATACAAAAAACAAAAGAATCGATTTCAGCGATCGAAATGTAAAGTACAGTAAATCAAAGGCTCCCTGTTTCGGAAAATTTAAGAAAAAGTGGAAAAATCTTTAGGACTTTCCCCAGGCCAGGAAACAACTCAAAAACGTAAAAGAAATCAGTTAAGGGGAGTTTTTCATCCCCTCAGAGACAACATTTAAAACAACAGTCATCTTCAGCTCAGATCAAAATCCCTGCTTAGACCTTTGTAGCTGTGGAGATTTAACGCGTATTCGGTTGTGGAGCTGACAATTTGAGACCACTAAAAGATTTCCGTAGTAAAGTCTCTTAAACGAGTTTGGAGAACGAAACATCGAGACAAAAATTCGTTTATAGTTTGAGGTTGTGGTGCTGCCAATTTGAGACCACTAAAAGTTTTCCGTAGTAAAGTCTCTTAAACGAGTTTGGAGAACGAAGCATCAAGATAAAAATGTGTCCTTTTATTCAAGCGACTGCTTGAGACTTTTGTACTAAAGAACGACATATATTGGTATATTGAGTAACCATTGCGTAACAGAGGTGTTTTTTTTAGAAATTTGTAAATTCATTGCTGGCTTACAGTATATGTTTGATAGATTTGTTGAAATCAAAATTGTGAAAAATATTTTCTTTTCACGGAAAAAAAGTTCTTACCTTTAATTTACTTCTTGCGGAGAGATTTCCCGTCATGCTTTGCTTGTTGTTTATAAAGAAAACTTTCCTTTGCAATTCCATCGTTGTAAAGAAATAGTAGCTAACATATGAAAAAAAGAATTTTGCGTTATTCGCCAATTGTCTGATTGAAAAACAACTTTGCCTTAAGAAATCAAAATGATACATTCTCAAATTATTCATAATTTGTATATCAATGTACGAAAAGAAATTGATATTTTTCTGAATTTTTTCAAACTTCTTGAGTTTTGGAAATTTGGATACAAAATAATTTTCAAATCACTCTTAGGGGCCATTTTTAGAGATATTCCTGTGTGAAAATAATTCTTATAAAATAATGATAAACAAATAATTGCTTTATCTCGTAGACTCTCAAGCGAGTTGAACCAATTATGAATCCAGTAGAAATTATTGAACTCGGAAAATCCTCATGTAATTTAGAGAGATAATTGCAAATTGACATATTGGGTGGAGCTCTGCTCTATTTGACATACTTCAGAATATTTCTAATTACGTGAAATACAGAGTGTCCGGGAGGCTCAAGATGAGGGACTTATTGTGTCCGGGAGGCTCAAGGTGAGGGACCTATTGTGTCCGGGAGGCTCAAGGTGAGGGACCTATTGTGTCTAACCTTTACCACGCATACTACGTAAATTCTAAATATACGTTTTTAAAAGGCAATCTCACCGGTACACCGCTTTTTGGTTTAACTCCTAACCACTTGGCATTTAAGGAAAAACATCGTAACGTTATTTGTTGTAGCTGAGAAAAAGAGCTTTCCAACGATACCAAAGTTGATACCTTAATCATTTGTCCTGGCCTAGAAATGGCCTTTGAAAAATTAAAATTTCGGAAAATAATTGATGAATTTTTTTTGCTTTTTCAAAAAGATTCGGGCGTGCTAAGGGTTTACACCAACCCCCTGGATATCCGTGCTGAAAATTTCAAACCCCCTGGATATCTTTGGTCCTCAAATTCTTACCCTCTGGATATCCTTGGTCCTCAAATTCTTACCCCTGGATATCCTAAGATATTGAAAATCTTGAACCCCCAGGGATATCCAGGGTGCAGGGGGTAGGAATCTGAAGACCAAGAATATCCAGGGGGTATTGAAAATTTTGGACCCCCGTTGGATATCCTATATCCTCAACAGGGGGGTACGGACTTTTTCTGGAAAAGCCCAATGATTTGATGTTGATTGTGATTGACCTATTGTACTCGATGTTCGAGTTGAAATTTGAAAATTTCGATCACTTTTTTTCTGTAATATCCATCTACCTAATCCTTTACAAAAGTTATGAATATTTTGGTCCCTCGTGAGGAGCAAATAATCGACATGGTCAATAATGATAAAATGGTTGAAATAACTTCATTGCTTTTCATAACCACACATTGCGAAAGCTTGTTTTCAGACTTCTATTTTAAGTAAATATAAGCTTGTATACTGCGAATCTCTGACAACAGGAGCGCGTACCAAAAGTAAATGTAAGCTTGTATACTGCGAATCTCTGACAACAGGAGCGCGTACCAAAAGTAAATGTAAGCTTGTATACTGCGAATCTC
>JAUJPO010003125.1:0-20459 GCA_032270745.1 Tiaropsis multicirrata | reverse complement strand
TTCAAAATTCAAGATTCTATGTGTTTCGCGGAATTTAATTTCGCGGTTGACACCCAAAACCGCGAAATTAAATGCCGTGAAATTTAATGCCGCGAAAATTTCTTCCCTTAAAACAGACAAACAACGTTGTTTCAACGTCAGAACGTTATTTGGACGTTGAAACGATGCTGGAATAACATTGTGTGTCTGTTGGGAGTATCTGTTATCTGTGATTTTCATAAAAAGGTGTGTTCTTTCCGCTCTGAAACTAAATATTTACAAAACATTTTTGTTTTTTTTTCTTTTTCTGTTCTAAATCCTTCTTACTCCACCTTTAACTAATTAAAATCTAAAGTCCTTTTTAAAATCTTTGTTGATATGAAGCAAGATTTTATGATTGCATTTAAACATTGTTTTCTCGACCTTCTTAGAAGACAAATAAAATGATGTATAACTTACGTCCAAAAAAAGCCAATTTAGCGACCTTCACGTCGCTTTTGGTCAGAGCTCAAAACACTTGCTTTTCATTCCAAATGACTAAAGGCTTTTAGTGGCATCAAAAGATTTTTATTTACAATTATCATTTGAAAGTCGTGAACTCGATATATGGATAAAAGATACTCATTTTAGACAAATATTTATTTTTTGGCATAAGGAGATTTGGGACCAGATATTGAGATTTTCCTGAAAATGTCCGTATCCCCCCGTCCGACTTAATCAAACTTCTATAATTCGAAAACTCGTGTCATTCCTGGTCCCCTGGGAATTCGAATTACATGAGTTTAATTAATAACTGTATGAGATATTTAGAGGGGTATTAAATTTCCCAAATCCAAGGATAGTTCCAAGAAAAAATCGATATCCTTGACATGGGGAAGTACGGATCTTTTCTGGAAACTCGGCCAGGCACACAGAACATGTGTTTCATGTTGGAATAGTGTGCTGTTGTCTACTTTGGGTTTGGGGAGTACGTATCTTTTCTAGACCATAACCCCATCATACTGAACATGTACGATTCCTTTTTAGCCAGGCGACTCAATGCAAAAAAATCCAGTGAAAAAAACGAAGAAAATATCAACAAAATCAACAGTTTTTGAGAGGAGAAGAAGACATGAGTATATGACTGACTGGAGAAGAAAAATATCGAACACATAAATTACCCACAATGACAAGAGTAATTACCCAAGATTCTGTGGAGACTTTTGCATGGATTTTCGTTCACAGGAAGAATTTCTTCCGACGACGATTGATTTCATTGGTGGGTTGGAGGTAAAAGTTTTTTTGTGTTATACATAATGACCTAGCCTGTACCAAATCCGCACAACTAGAAGATCTAAGCATAACAAACCCTACTGTCGTCAGCTACATAAAAGAAGTAGGGTTTGGTACAGGCTCACAGCGCAACGCTCGAATTGTTGGTGCGGTTTTTGAAAATTCCTTAGAAAAGATTACGTCATCGGAAAAAAGCGCAAGGCTCAAAAAAAAAGTAGCGGTAATTACCTGATGGACGTTACTCAACCATTAGAGCACTATAAACGCAATGTTTAGCGATTTCGAGTCTCACTTCAGTTCTCAGTTTTGTATAGTTTGCTTTGAGATTGAGATTGTTTTGCTATAGTCGCGTATTCACTATATAGTGGGATGATCTAAGTTTCGTATAGAAACGCACAGTGTCATTGGTACCCTTGTAGCACTCGAGTGCAAATCCCAATCTAAACCTATAGATGTCACTGGAGTGATTGATTCAAAAACCTGGCGTTTTTCCTGAATGAGTTCGTACCGTGGAATGGATTGCTCAGTCGGTAGATCAGTGCAAGAAAGTCGTTCTCTTAATCTGATTGGTTATTAAAAATGCAAACCTTTTGCAACCTCAGCATATTGTTGTCTCGTCAGTTTGACTGCTTTTTATTAAAACTGTCATCAAAAAAAATACACATAACCTAGAAAACACGAGACGTTGTTTTGACGTCCATGTGAAGTTTTTGGCGTTGTTTTGACGCCCATGTGAAGTTTTTTGACGTTGTTTTGACGCCCATGTGAAGTTTTTTGACGTTGTTTGGGTGCGTCATCCGAGCAGGCACACAACGTTATGTGTTGAAGTTAATTTTAAGGGCGTTGTCTGAACTTGGGTCTTCCGCTTCAGGAAATCCCAACAGTGAAAAGGAGACAGAAAGTAATCTTTTTGAGCATTCCTGGTCACAGTCATGTTGCGTTTTTTTTATTCAAAGCAAAAGTTTGGTTTTGAAGACAAAATAGACGCGCACATATGGTGATATTTCAACAGATTGAGAAACTTTTTCCTTTTGCTTCTTTTTTTTTCAAAATAAAAGATTTTTATCTCGCACTTCACAAATTCAAAGTTTCGAATATTATATAGATAGATAGCTCCTCTTCATGGGTGAATGGGTCCTACTCCTTTCGAAGTATGAATTCCTCTTTTTCAAGCGGAAATAATAGCCCTCTCCAGTCATCGCCAGCTATGTGCATGTGTAGCACAAACACCATAGTGCATACCTTATCGGACAAAAACAGTTGAACAAAAGTGACGAAATCTTTTGGAGGTGACGAAAATTTAGTCCGGCGAATAATTTAGTCCGACGAAAAAAAAGTCAAAAAAAAAATTTTTTATGCTAAAATTTGCGTTTTTTGGACAAAAGTGACGAAAATATTTGAAGGCGGCGAAAATTATGTCCGATGAATAATTTAGTCCGACGAAAAATTAGTCCGACATCGTTTTGTCCGATAAAGCAGTAGTAACACTCGAACTATGCGGGAGAGAAAGTTGCTGTCGCAGACATAGAAACTCATAAGTACCGCCACACACCACAGTGTTTGGCATATTTGCCCACAGTATCAGAGCTATAGTACCCAATTCCACCTCATATGGTATGGTTTGAGCCGGGAAAGCCGGGAACTTCACTTGCCAAGTGAACTGTAGTTCCACAGCGGGAATCGAACTCGGGCCTCCTGAACGAAAGTAGATACTATAAAGACCACCACACCACTACGCCTTCTACGTATGTTATATAATAGTATATAATAGTATTACAACCTCTCATGCCACCATAAAAACTACATGGTCCTCTATGAACCACTCGTTTACAAATTTGTTCAGAATTGCTTAAAACATAAAAATATATGAAAATAGTTGTAACAGTGTGTGTCGCGCTGTAATTTTTTTTGATAAGATTCTGATGTTTGATAATTTTGACAGATTTTGATTGCAGCTCGCGAATCGAGAGGGTCTAAATTGCTTATACAACTCTTGTACATGGAACGTTCAGAAAACGTCACGTGACTGCTGGATTATGCTGTATTTTCTGTCTGTTAACTTTTTGTCGAATCGAAGGCTGTAGACTTTATGATTAATTTATCTAACTTATTTTTCAGATGGTTCGAACGCATCGTTATACTCGTTATCGTTCTCAACTGCATCATGTTAGCTTTGTATAATCCCATGGACAAATATTGCCAAACTACACGATGTAACATGTTAGAAAAACTCGAACATTTCATTTTCACTTTCTTCCTGATTGAGATGTTAGCGAAAATGACAGCAATGGGAATTTTCGGTAGCAAAGGCTATTTTACAGATCGTTGGAATTTGTTCGATTTCCTGATCGTTGTCACAGGGTAAGTTCTCAACAGAAATGGAACGTTGTTCTGGCGTCCAAACAACGTCGTTTCAACGTCAGAGCGTTATTTGGACTTTTGAAAGAACGTTGAAATGACCATTCGTTCTAATGAAAACTAACCTTTTATTCGCGTGAAAATTATAAATAAAGTGCATAAAAGTATCCACCAGTACAATCAACTTATTGCCCTTTTCATTCAGTTTTTATTTATACCTGAATTAAAAAACTTGCTAGTCGAGCAGACACACACGAAGTTTTTTCAACGTTGTTACAACGTCTTTACACTGTTTTGACGTTGAAAAGACGTCTTGTATCTGCTGGGAGTATTTACATTTCAATCCTGGTGGTTAAATCCATAAACCACGGAGCGTTGTTTTAACGTCCAAACAATGTTGTCCCAATGTCAGAACGTTATTTGGACGTTGAAACAATGGTTGGATAACGTTGTGCAGGAAGGGTTTTACATAATATATTCTCACCATATCTATATGTTTTCCTAAACTTGCTTTCTGAGACTAACATTCTTTTCCAAGGGGTATTTTAACGGAAATTTCTATAAGGTGTTGACAAATATTTGAAAAATTTACAGGGGGTTCCAGTAAAATTTAAGTTTTATTTCTAGGAACTCAACATCGTCTACACAAGTATCTGATTTTCAGAGGTCAAGTTTAAGCTACAATAATTTCAAGGGAATCAAAAATGAAGAATTCTCCATTTGAGCATGAGACTTTTCCTAACGAAACCTTAGACCACGGGAAGCATTTTAGGGATATATTTAAGGGTGGTGTGGGGTGGGAATTTTAAGAAAACGTGGATCAAAGTACTCGACCGAAAAATAAAGAGTATATAGAGAACATTGTAGCCCATTTTTTTTTTTTTTTACAGGATCGTAGAAAGCTTGGGAACAACAGGTGGATTTTTGACAACAGTTCGTTTATGCCGTATTCTTCGACCTTTACGCGCTATCAACCGTGTACCTAGTAAGTTATTTTGATAACATTCTGTTATCACTTTTAACTAAAATTAAGAGGAAGTGGTGGCCGAAGATTTAAGGTGCTTGTTTCCAAATCACGGAAGGTTGTGGGTTCGAGGCCCACCTTCCAAATCGACCACCTTGGCCAATCCTTGATTGCTTAAAATTGCTTTAAAAAAATAATGAAAAACACCGACAAGAAAACTGGTATTGATGGTTAAGGCGGATAATAAAAAACCCTCTCCCTTAATTTTACCCAAGGTGAATTGTCTACTACGAAGTCCCCCCCCCCTCCTCCTCTGATGTACAAGTTTATTTATGCCCGGTAATGAGAGAAGAATCTCTCGAAACGTAGCCAAATCTTGTGATCCAAGCCACAATACCAGGGGTATACAAATCCAGGGCGTATGCGCGAAAATAGAATATCCAAGGGATATGGGTGCTAAAAACATATCCTCAACATGCAAATCCAGGGGGGTCCAGAGTGTTGAAAATCCAGGGGGGCAAGAACTTCGGTACGAAATCCAGGGGTTGTAAATATTTGAAAAACAATTTCCTCGACACTGGCGGTACGGGCAGTACGGGCGACACTGGCGGTACGGATTTCTTTTCTGGAAAAGCCCATTTCTCTTCGTTTTATAGACATTCGAATCCTTGTCAACCTTCTCATGGACACCCTGGTGTTTGTAAAGGGTCAGACCCCTCTGCTTACTATGCCTCCCCCTCTCCTCCGTTTACAAGTGTATTTTTCTTCGTTTCATAGACATTCGAATTTTGGTCAACCTCCTCATGGATACCATACCGATGTTGGGAAACGTTCTCATCTTAGCTTTCCTCGTCTTTGCTTGTTTTGGTATTCTCGGTGTGCAGCTGTTTCAAGGGAAACTACGTAGTCGATGCTTTTGGACTGATGCTGAAGGTGGGTCATTGCTCAACGATACCTTGGTTGCTAATAAAAGGTTAGTACCAGGTCCAGTCCAGGTTTGTCTGCACACAGTCTCAATATCTACGGAGAATCAAAACTTTCATTGGGCTTTTCCAGAAAAAGTCCGTATCCCCCCCTGTTGTTGAGGATACATAATAGCCAGGGTGTTCCGAAATTTTCAATATCCTAGGATATCCAGGGGGTAAGAATTTGAGGACCAAGGATATCCAGGAGGTGGTGGTTCAAAATTTTCAATATCCTAGGATATCCAGGGGTGGGGTAAGAATTTGAGGACCAAGGATATCCAGGGGGTTCGAAATTTTCGGCACGGATAACCAGGGGGGTCAGTGTTAAGAAAAATCATCAACAGTGGGAATATGGATTTTTTCTGAAAAAGCCCATTTCTGTAGAGACTCCCCAAGTTTCCAAGAAAAGAATTGAAGCTGCAGTAGAAAAGTGAATTTTCTACACTTCTCCGCAGAGGCAATTTCACTGGAAATTTTAGTCTGAATTAGAGACCTATACAAAACCGTTGGACGTTTCGTTAGAGGATGAGAAGCAGCCTAGGGAAAACAGACAATTTGCACAGAGTATACTAACGAACGATAAATGGTATACTCTGCTACAGAATGGATCCTCTGTGAAAATTGTCTATTTTGCCGTATAACTTTCCCTAGGCTGCTTCTCATCCTTTAACGAAACGAAGCTTTATACCTTATTATTGTCTCTAAATTTTGTTTTCAAAGAATCAATCAATAAAAAGAAACACAAAATCTTTTTTTACGGATGGAGGCAGGATCCTATTACATTGAATTATTGGTAGATTTCTGTTTTCATCCGTGATATATTGACATGTTTGACATTTTTACGTGATAAGGTTTACATCCAGACCTTTTCCCTCTCATTAGGAAATTCCCAGCATACACGAGACGTTTTTAGATTTTGTTTTGACGTTGTTTCAGCGTCGTTATTGACGTTTTTAGATGTTGTTTTGACGTTGTTTTCAGCGTCGTTGTTATTGACGTTTTTAGATGTTGTTTTGACGTTGTTTTCAGCGTCGTTATTGACGTTTTTAGATGTTGTTTTGACGTTGTTTTCAGCGTCGTCATTGACATTTTTAGATGTTGTTTTGACGTTGTTTTCAGCGTCGTTATTGACGTTTTTAGATGTTGTTTTGACGTTGTTTCAGCGTCGTTTGTTTTGACGTTGTTTCAGCGTCGTTATTTGGAACAACGTTGAAAAGCGCCATGTTTCTGCTTCCACAGGTGTGTCTTACTTTTTCAGCAAATTCCCAGAATTTTACATTCCGACGACATCAGTTGATTACGTATGCCATCTTCCTCGTGATGTCGGTGCAAGATCGTGTGCTCAAATTCCAAAGCATTATGACTTCAAACTTTGCCAGGTAATTGCCGTTTTGAGCATCTCCAGTTTCAAGCAGACACATAACGTCATTTCAACATTGTATCAACGTCCAAATAGCGTTTTAACGTTGATACAACATTATCTCAACGTTGTTAAAAACTACGTGGGTATTGTGGTACCCAGAAATTATTTGTACTCAGATATAACTTGAGCAAGTGTATGGATGGATCCCTTGTCCAGCTCTCCAAGATACGTTTAAATTAGTACCGAACTATTGTCTCTACCCAACACGACGTTTTTTCAACGTTGTTTCGACGTTTTTACGACGTTTTGAGACAACGTCGAAACAACGTCTTTTGTTTCTGCTGGGTACAGTTTTTTTTTTTTGAAAGAATCATCTTGCCTTGAAATTTGAATTTCTAAAGACTGCATCTGGTATAAAAATATTCATGTGTTCATTATAGTGGCGCTGTAAAATCTTGAAAATCAAGCGTAGTTAGTGTTGGTCATACGGCTTTTGGATAGGTACTCTGGACTAGGATAAAAACCGACCTTGTCAGTATTATGTCTGTTGGAAAAAATTGTCACTAAAAACAATTTAAGATATGCTATATCATAATACATAAGACATAATACATCCCTTGATAATTATACATTTTTGACGATAAAATTACCATCGTATATTTAGTTTGTACAAACCGATTTTTAACATTTTAGTAGCTACTGATGATTGTAGTTGTTAAAACATGAAAATTGAAGTACTACAAAATATGCTTTAGTTGTTTTCATTTATTTCTCAATATAATATTCTCCTTATGTGTTGAGCAGCACTCTTGATACCTTAAGCAACATACTTTAATCTTACTCACACTTTTCTTTTTTCTTCATCTAGACATATTACAGCCTTTATGAACAGAACTTGGAAAACGCCACTGCAAATAATTCGTGTTTGGATGCACGTCGATATTATCGGTCATGTCGCCGGGATGGGCCCAATCCGTATTACGGAAGTGTTTCGTTTGACAATATCGCATTGGCTTTTGTTTTCATTTACCAGGTATGCACACATGACGTTCTGACCATGGCCTTCTAAAATTACATGTTTACCTGAAACGTGTAATTGAGCTTTTTATAACATCATCAAAAGAAACCCGGTCGCTTTCGTTGAATGCTGCCATTTCGTCCTCCCTACGAGTTCTTGCATAAAAAAGACAAAGGTTTGTTTTTCTTGGTGGAGGAGGCGGAGTTGGTATTTCACTTTTTGAAATGCCAGGGATTTGGGGATTGCGATGTCATTTTCGAGGCGGGCAAAAATGTCGGAAATGCTAGGGGCAAAAGAGGATTCCTACAAAACGTAAACAAACAAAGCAAAATATTTTTTCATTAAACTAGTGGAAAATATGGGGAAAAGTGACCATTGTTGTTTTGAGGGTTGCAAAAATGATAGGAGATACTTAAACAAACCAATGCAAAATATAAGGACGAATGGAGAAGGCAAGTCAAAAAAGGAAGACCAGATTTTTCACCTGGAAAGTGGACCTTTATCTGTTCCAACCACTTTCTTTATGGCAAACTAACATCTGCAAATCCCAATCCCTCATTATTCATGTCCTCGTCTTCTATACTGAACACAACACCGAAGAGAAGAAGAAATGTGTGGGATTGCAAGAGAAAAATCAATACTGCTGCAAGTGCATCGTCAGTAAAACCATTGACACCGACATTCACATTAACAACATCATCAACCATCTCAGTAAACCAACTTTATCCTTATCATCACAATCATCTAATGTTGTTGATGTTTCACTTCTAAATTATGAAGACTCCAAACCAGGTTCTCAAAGAAAACTATCCTTAGAGCGTGAATTTAATTTTGATGAAGCTGCGTTTGGTTCTTTTGCACCACGATATTGCATACCGTTTTGGAATTTCGACAGGAAAAGTCTCTCAAATTTTTATTACGTGGATAAAATTATTGTCGAAAGAGCTAGGTGTTTTGGTCATCTGGCCTTCAAAAGAGCAAGTTGCTAAAACATTGCCAAAACGTTTTAAAATGTTTTATCGAAAAACAAGAACAATAATTGATTGTACTGAGGTGTTTACTGAAACTCCGAGGAGTTTGGAAGCAAATTACTTACTATGGAGCGATTACAAACACCATAGTACAATCAAGTTCATGGTTTGCATCACGCCGAATGGCTCAGTTTCTTGGGTCTCCCCCGCATATGATGGACGAACAAGTGATGTGCATATTGTGAGAAATTCTGGATTCCTTAATCTTTTGGAGCCGTTTGATCTTGTTATGGCCGACCGTGGATTTAAAATAAAAACAGATTTAATTTGGTTCAATGAAATATGATTTGTATCTTTTTCGTGATTTAGGAATTAGCAATTTGCAGCACAATCCACAATTTTCTTCCCTTTGAAAGAATAGGGGCATTTTATCTCCACAACAGCATTAATGCCGTGACACTTACAAAGGAAGAGGGCATCTGGTGATGCTGCAATGTAAGGACACGTAGAAAGTGAAATTAAACCACACTCCTTCAATGTAAAATTTCTATGGTGGCAAGCTTGGGTTGAATAAAATTGTTTCAAAGCAACTTTTTCTTTTGAGCGTCCCCAATTGACTGCATCCCTTGAAAAAAAATCAGTAGATCGATTAATTATTTTTTTAATGATATGCGTTGTTTTGGGTTTAATTATGGCATGCGACTTGACAATTGTGTTCACTTTTGTGAATATTGCATGGTGGTCTGATACAGTCAAACGTCCCTTTCTGGATTCAACCCAAAATTTATTATTTGATTGTCCTCTTGTTTTTTTTCTTCGAGAAGTCTCGCGCTTTTAACATTTGAGAGGGACAGAAGATTTTAATTGAACTTAGCGGTTTTATCTTCAGGTGATAAAATAGAGAAGTTTTCAACAATATTTTCAGCTTCTTTAACAATAGAAATTACTTTGGTATTAGATGGTGTGTCAGTGTCAGTGGGTATGCATTTAAAGATGACAGAGGACTAACAATTTTGAGTTCAGTGAAAAGCGAAGAAACGGATTCATCAGTGACTGTTTGGAAAGCAGGTTGGGCTGGTTTAAATCTTTGTAGCTCTTTTGCTCTTACTTCCTCTCGATTAAAAGCATTTTCTTTTTTACTTTCACGCCAACAAATCTTTTTCCTTATGACAATGTCACTAATTTGTTGGGGACGAATTTCCCTTTTTGTTTTTTTGTTCCAATCACAGGGAACATCTGTGCAGGCAGGATCAAGGTAACCTTTCTGGTTGGCGTAGTCAATTTTGTACATTACGGCAATCACATGATTACATGATCGACTGCAACCAGCCATACAGCTGCACCAGCACGTGAGGACATCCACAGGATCCTTCTGAACCAAAATCCATAAATGTTTAGTGTCTGATACGGTCAGTGATGCTTGGACCTTGCCATAGAGAAAGATTTTATTTTTGGTACTGCTTGGCTGGTACGAAAAGACTGGATGGACAAAGCCACTATCAAAATACGAGTAGGTCTTTTGGTCTTTGTACCTACCAACATAGTAGACATCAAAGTCTCTAACCTTGAGAATATAGCTAAAGATAATCCCCAAGTCAATTTTCGGCCATTTCAATAGGTCGTCGCAAAGTTTAAGTTGGTCAATGGAAAGAGGATCGCATATCTTGAATTCATTAAGACGCTTATCATACTCAGCCTGCAGTGTTTTCTTCAGCTCTTCAGCTGTTGCAATTATTGGTAACTGTTTCTCCCAAGCATAAAATGCTCTGGCCGCGAGCTCGACTTTACGCCCTGACACATTTAGTCCACGTACAGACAAATAGTCATTGAGGCAATTCATCCCAAGGTCCATGAAGTCTTCATATTTTGTCAATGGCATTTCTATTTATCAATGGTATCTAAAATATAAGAAAATGAATAAAAATGAATCTCTTAAATATTATATCTCAGCAGATAACCCTTTATAGTTCTTAGTCCAACATTCACTTTCACTTTACAGTAAGGTTTGGTGATTTCTTTTTGTTTACAAAAAAACCATTTGCCCCTAGCATCTCCGACATTTTTGCCCCGCCTCGAAAATTGCGTCGCGATCCCCGAAAAGGCGTATAAAATTGACGTTAGTGGACGCTTGCTAGGCCTGTAACTTTAGAACGCCATATGGTTCTGACGTAAGAACGCCGTTGTTTTGACGTTAAAACAACGCTCCGTGCCTGCTGGGTATAGTGATTTTCAGAATTTATTTATACTCAGATATAACTTGGAAATGGATGAACCCAGGGGTCCATGTCGGATTCGCCCACAATTCTACATTTATATATTATAATTCATCTTCCAATTTGAGACCACGTCGTTCTTTATTAGTACAAAAGTCTCTAAAAATTGCCTGGATAAAAGAGACAAATTTTTTTAACATTGGCAGGTCCACAACCTCTTCAGGATCCTTGTCCTGCATAAGATATGTGTGTCCTACTTGCTTCGATTTGGCTTGGTATATTTACCCTGCCTTTTTTGTTTCGTTTCATTAGCAAAATTTGACAGGGAGTGTCGATATCTCCAACCATATCTTTAAGGGAAAGAAATTCTTTGGGAGAAAAACTTTTTTCGGAATTTAATGTTATGCGATCAATGTGGTTTTGTAACAAATTTATGGGCTAATTTTGCTAAAATTTAATTTAATAATTAATTTTTAAAATACCTACAAAAGGTATTTAGGAATTCAATTTCGCGAGTTACACCAAATTTCGCGAAACTAATTTCTTCATTTTAAAGGAATTTAAAATTTATATTTCTATATTTTTTAGGTTGTGACTTTAGAAGGTTGGAGTGATCTGATGTACCTTATACAAGACTCTTATAGTTCATATGCATGGATTTACTTCATCACCTTAATTTCAGTAAGTTTTCAGAAGACACGTGACGCTCTTTCAACGTCCAAACAACTACTGACTACTGTGCTCATTTTTGACAACAAATCCGTCACATGCTGTTTCTGTTTCAAAGAGAAAAAATGCTGAAGAATCGGAAACATGGCTGATTTTTTTTCAGAAATGGCGGATTCATTTATTGTCACAAAGAATTGGCACACAATTTCTATGTTTTTCTTCATGACCAATTAGTTAGATCGGTAGAGCACTCACCTCACAATTGAAATGTTGTAATCTTAGTTTAAATCTACCCACCGCCCCCCACCGCCCGATGTACGGGCGCTCCCCACACTAGACGACAGAATGTTGTTTGGACAAGAGGCAAGTGATGTTTGTGACATACCGTCAACCGGGGCTACTTGGGATCCTCCAATCAAAAATGGAATGCCAGAACAGGACACAATTTTGCCGAACTTCCAAAGTCTTGTGAATGTTAATGTTTGAAATCCGAATGTAGACTTCAACGCTGTTCTGGTGGAATCGTCAAAACAAACTTGTTGTCAGAAAAGAACACCAGATATCTGGTAGTCCCATGTTTGACTGGAGGATCCCAAGTAGCCCCGGTTGACGGTAATTTTTGAAAAAGTCTATTGACACAATTTCTATGTTTTCTTTTTCACAGATCGGGTCGTTTTTCTTGGTAAACTTGGCTCTGGTTGTAATTACCATGCAATTCTCAGAAACCAAACGTCGTGAAATGAGGCTGATCAAACAGAACCGACATTTTGGCTCTTCACAACTTTCCTTATACACTGACCTCTGTACGATGTGGAAGCGGTTTTGTAATGTGTTTAGTTGCTTCACAAACTATGTAAGTTTCTTATAATATCTTCCAATTTGAGAGTAAAGATTGCGGTCAGTAAAAACAATTTTTATATGTAGAAACCAGGTCGATGCACAATGAACAAAAAATAAAATAATTGATACTATCCTGGTTTCTACATGGGAACATTTTTACTTACATTCTTTAGCTACTTATAACATGGTAGAAAATCTTTAGAATATTCTTTAAAGAAATTTACTGATTCTTTGAAGATCATCGAAGTTCATTAAAGAAACCGTAAAGATCTTTAAGGTGACTCGACAAAGATTCTTTAAAGAATTACTAAGAAACATTTATGAATTTTTAACTGTACATGAAACTGTTCCTAGAAAGATTTCTTCTCTAAAATAATCGTCTTTATTTCTCGACCACTCACAGTTTTGTAGCATCCACCATATTCATCAACACGTTTTTGTTCATCAACAATCTTCTTTGTGTGACCGCTGTCATCGAGAATATTCACCAGATAAACCAACCTTGGTTTCACTTCCTAAGAATGATATTGCAGCACAGATGATTATACCGAACATTGAAGTATCGCAATTTGAAAAAGACGAAACTAACTCGTGCAATAAACAATGTAAGTAACATATCGGACTTATTTTTCGTCGGACTTATTTTTCGTCGGACAAAATTATTCGTCGGACATAATTTTCGTCACCTCCAAAGAATTTCGTCACTTTCGTCCGACATTTTGTTGTCCGATAAGGTATTTTACTTCATGTAAACTCAATGGCTTTGTGTCCTGTCCATTGTTATTTTTTTCAAGAATAAAATCCTTACCTAAAGTGTTAAGAAAGCAATTTTTCGAAAATCACCCCCCCCCCTGGATTATTTTCGCAAAATTAATATCAAACAGGCAATTCGCGAAAATTTCTTCCGCGAAAATTTTAGTAAGTGATAAAAAAATAATAAAAACAACAATTAATCAACCATTAATTACACAAAAGCAAATACATTTTCTAGTCAATAACAACTACTGTTTACTTATTTTTCGTCGCAAAAAGTGCGATTGAAACAGTTGATTTTTATTTAATTCGGGAAAGTTTCTTTCTGCGAAATTTCTTCCCTTAAGGTATGAACCGGGATTTTATATAATGCGTGGACTATTTTTTGTGGTTTTTATAGTCCATTATTATGGTATAGCGAATATTTTAAGCATCTGTGCAACCTAAATTTCTTTATCCATAATGGCTGGAGTAGTATTCCTAATTTTACTTAAAAAAAAGCAGTTTTTTTAAGTTTAAGCAATTTTTTTGCGAATTCTGCTTCAGAAGGCTTAATGTGTTCTCAGCATATATTTTAACTGACTATAATATAACTATATGTTTTTAAAATTTGTATTCGTTCTAATTTCATTTTATCATTTCTAAATAAGGTTTCCCTGAAGTCCATTTACAAGCTGACCAACGCAGTGCTTCATTCCCAGGACTGAATCCCACATCTCTGGACCTCCAGTCGTGTACTTCCTTAGAATGCTCAATGCTGAGTTGTAACAACTCTGGCTTAACGACGCCGAGAAAACCTTCCATGATTAAACCAGACGTCGGTGTACTGTCGCCAATGACCAAGACATTCAATTACATTAACTCGTTTACATTTGATGACAATATGGTTGAAATGGAACAAAACAATAAGAATGATTGTAATGTATGTTACCTCATTACACCATATTACATATTACATCATATATTAAGAAAATGGCTATTTAGTTTTTAAATTTGGTTCATTAGTTTCCAAGTTATGAACCTCTTTTAAGTTGAAATCCATTTTCAAAAAGTGTAAAAGATGACGTCAAAAAGAGGTATTGTAACTTAAAGTTTGCCCTCAAAAAGTAAGACTTTCCTTATCAATTGAGGTATTTGAGTTTGTTAAATATAATTTGTGCGGCCCCGATACTTCGTCAAACGGGATAAGGTTGTTTGGACCACCCGGTACAAGACGAGGGTGTCTTTCAATTTCAGATGAATAAAGCTAAAAATAGGAAAATAGATTTACCATCGCTTGAAAGAAGTCTTCCCATATTCAAACTGCCATTTGCTGACTACGACTAGATTTACCATCGATTGAAAGACCCATTTTATTATCATCACTGTGTGAGATTTTTTAATATCTAATAATAAAAATGAGTCAAAAAAACCACTTTCAAAATGTTCTACATATGTTCTAAGTTTAACAGGAAAACATATTCTTAAGTGCTTCTTAGAACCCTCTTCTTTAAAGCTAATAATCCTTATAACTGATAAAAATCACCACCAAATAAACTCTGTGTGTGCGAGCTTGCTGAAAGTAATGTGAATATTAAAATTTCAAAACCTCTAAAGAGATTCTTTTGAGTTAAATCAAAAAGTTTTGAAATTTCAAAATTCAGATACGGATACAGAAGGGGCTAAAAAATATTTTACGGAGAGGGTTGATTTCCAAATAATGGATTGAGAACCATCTGTATCCACCATTGATTGACCATATTATTCTGAGTGCTTCTAAGAACCGTTTTGGATTCTTTTCTTTCTAACTCAGTTAAACAACAACTACTGCCAGGTACCGCCGCCGCCTACAAACAATCAAAAACCAAACAGCATGCAACTGTTGACACCTTACGACGCTGTGGAGCAAAATTACCTGAAGAGCAAAACTTTTTCCTTACATGCAGACACTTCGGTCACTGTGCGTGGCTTGCGGTCATCTTCCATACGGTCGCGAACCTCAGTATCTTTGAGAATCAACGGAGAAGCAATCGAGGCTAGCACTTGCTTGGGTATGTTATTGATTGGGCTTTTCCAGAAAAATTCTGTATGCCCCCTGTTGAGGATATCCAGGGGGTCCAAAATTTTCAATATCCTAGGATATCCAGGGGGTAAGACTTTAAGAATCAAAGGATATCCAAGGAAGGGGTACTAATTTGAGGACCAAGGATATCCAGGGGGTTGGTGTTAAGAAATATCGACATACTCAACAGTGAAGGGAATATGGATTTTTTCTGGAAAAGCCCATCTTACCTCGAGTTCATTGTTAGGGTCAGAATTCACTTTCATTCACGGAGATTCGTTTTTTTTATGTGAACCGGACTGTCACCTGGGTCACTATGATTAGGATCTGAATTCACTTTCATTCAATTACTAGAGTATGAATAAATTTTAGCAGAATTTAATTTTGTGATTTTCTCGAATTCCAGAATTGGCAATGCAAATTGTAATTTTAGGAATATAATCATAAAATATTCTACTCTCGGTTTGTGACTTGAAACACACTTGATACTTGATGCACAATTACTTTTAAGAGGTCATCCATGATATCCACACATTACGTAATACGAAAGGATTACGTCATGGCTATCATGAATTCTTGGACTATTCATTTTCCCCTCAGATACGGATAAAAGAGATTTGAAGAGGAAACATTCAACGGAAAGCAAATCACGAACACACAGTATCAGTTCACAATTTAGCAGTATGGACGAAGGTAAAAAACCATGTAATTCTTCGCCAGATTTTTCGGTTCGTCCCTCTCGAAGGAGCTACATAAAGGCAGATGTACACTGTTTAAAAAAGGTAGAAAATTAAAGAAATATTTGATATTTGTTGCTGACATTAGAGATGACGATTAGATTTTGAGAGGATAGATGAGTGGTAGCTAATCTCAGGAAACATGCAGTATCCTGTATATAGAAGGCAACCGAAAGCCAGATTGAATTTAATTTTTTCCCGTTATCCTTAAGCCGTAAGCCTCCTGTCTCCATTCGCGCACAGCTCGAGGACCGAAGCTGTATAAAGTAAAAATTCAGTAAAACTATGATCATATTGAGAACATTTCGAGGCTTGATATCCGAAAGTTAAAAACATCCGAAAGCTTCCTTAGATCTGAAAAGCTTTAATTATTTTTTTTTTACAGCTACATCTGTAGACAGTGGAAGTAGATGGCGAAAGAATTCACATGCGAACAATTTACGGACCAGAAGCGTCAGCAGTTCACAGATAAGTGCGACAGACAGTAGCGAGTACAGCTGTTCAGATTTTGATGGTTCAGTGTTCGACCTACGGCATTGTGATAAATATTACGTGTCGGAAGTGCCTTCAAGATACAAACAATTCAAACTCTTCTGTAATCATTTAGCTGAGAGTTCAAAGTATTCGGAACTGATTATGTCCATCATCGTATTGAACACCATATGCATGGCCGTGGAACATTATAATGAGGTAATACATGATGTAATCTATGACGTAATCTTTTTTTTATATATATAGAAATATATTTTGCTACTATTTTTGCTGTTTGAAAATTCAAAGCGTGGCAAAATTATGTAGACATTTTAATGAGGTAATTCATGATATTTATTACGTAATCTTTATATATACGCAAACATCGCCCTGGGCGGGGATGTTTTGCTATTGTTAAAAATTCAAACCTAGTTTCCTCTTATGTTCATCCTGTCTTTATCTAAGCTTAATTGGAACAGGAATAATCCCAGTCGACACATGAACGTTATTCCAACATTGTTCCAACGTCCAAATAACGTTCTGACGTTGAAACGACGTTGTTTGGACGTTAAAACGACGTTCCGTGCCTTCTATGGATAGTATGATCAAAGATTATGGACTTGACGCTAACGGTTTAGCCTGTGTTTTATGAAAATAGTAAATAGTAGTTATTCACATAACCGATGTTTCGTTTTTTTTTCAGCCAGAAAGGATGACAAGAATTTTGGAGATTTTGAATCTCATCTTCATTTGGATATTTACCGTTGAAATGATTGTCAAGATGTTCGGAATCGGATTGAGAGCCTACTTTCAAATGGGATTTAATTGTTTTGATTGTGTTGTCGTCATGTTAAGGTAAGGGTCCGACTATCTTATAGTCCAAGTGAAAACCTCTAATCCAATTAATAATCTGAAGCCGTGCGATATTCAGCCGTTTTCTGGTAGATTTAGGAACACTTATGTTCCATACTTTCCTGCCACCGTTTTTTCTAACCGCCGTTTATGGCTTTAAACCTCAGTATTATAATTTCCTCGTTTCTAGTATCCATATACGGACGATTAAATCGTCTAGGTAAGAATCAGACAATGAGGGGTACATCATTCCCGAAAAGGTGTCCGAGACATTTTGTGATTTTCTGTGATTTTTCTGTTTTTTTTTTTTGAAGAAAGTGTACGAGATTTTTTTGAGTGATTTACCCTTCGTCCTAATAACGCTCTGACATTAAAACGACATTGTTTCGACGTTATTAAAACAACTTCCATTGGTTGCTGATCAGCATTCTTCGGAACCATATAATAAAGAACGCATAGCACATCTGTGTTAAGCCCGGTCTCTCCATTTACCGAGATCAGCGCGCGCCTTTCATGTTTCTCTGTACTGGTTGGTCTTGGAGGTAACATCACGTAACTGTTATCTCCGAGACTAAAATTAGAACAGAGAAACATAAATGGCGAGAGCTTTGTTTGCGCACTGAGTAGAGACCAGGCTTTATGGTAAATGTTTTTAGTTTTTTCGCTTTAAAATTCAAAATATCAATTATGTAATCTTTTCAACGGAAACATTCCAAATAGATTCATTGTTAAATTTTTTAGAATAATGGCAAACACCCGGATGTTTCCGTGTAAAAGATTACATAATGTATCTCATGAATATGCTTTATCTTATAATTCATTTTCCATTTTGAGACCACGTCGTTCTTTAGTATAAAAACCTCTAAAATCGCTTGAATAAAAGAGGCAAATTTTTGTCTCGATGCTTCGTTCTCCAAACTCTTTCAAGAGACTTTACTAGGGAAAACCTGAGTGGCCTCAAATTGACAATATTTCCACAACCTCTTATACTTCCAGCATGATGGAACTTCTGATCAACGATAACAACAGTTCCGGCAATTTTACCGTATTCCGGTCGTTACGCTTGCTCCGGATATTCCGTCTCATCCGACCGATGCGACATCAAATAGCCGTCATGTTACGTACGACGTCGTCCGTCATGACGTTCTTTGCTCTGCTTTTTCTTTTCATGTTCACGTTTGCCATATTGGGAATGCATATTTTTGGCGGTAAATTCGTGTTCAAGAACAGATTTGGCAAAATGGTGTTGGCAAGATCTAACTTCGATTCTTTTGTGTGGGCCATTGTAACGGTGTTTCAGGTGAGCTTTTTGTCTCTAAAGATATTATTGAAAATAAATCAGCCGAGGCTGGAAGGTCAGATAAAATAGCCTAGATAGTATAGATGGATTAACAAAATAAAATATGTAAATGTGAAATCGTACTTCATGGACTTAGAAAAATGTGTGTACAATGTCAGACAAAAGGTTGACAATGTACGTGATTGTACCATGTGACAATTATTGGACATGATTTTTTTTTTGGTTTTGATTGAAAATAATTGTTAATCCGTGAACATCATGTTTACCGATTTTTTATTCCTATTTCTTATTTATTTTCCCTTTTTCTTTTTTTTTTATCTTTTCACGGTTTTTTTCTGTCTGATTATCTGACCTGTCAGTGTCAAGTAGGTTCATTCAGCATGTGGCTTGTTAATCAGTAGATCATAGCGAGATTTGACAAAGTAACTGTATTTGACTACAGTTATTAAACTCTTGTAATTCAAACTCCTATCAGTTATTGTAAACTCAGGGGTTTAATAAAAATACAACTTTATTTTTGAACGTTCGGCGCAAAAACTGCGTCTAAAACCCAAACAGAATCCCCGGGAAGAAAAATGCCGTGTTAATAAATGAACTCCTCCTAATGTATGAAACTGGATATATCTCTATTGATTTTGTTTTTTTGAAAAACTACTTAAATTGCTTTGATAAAGGCAATATTTTTTGCAACAGACTGTTATAGCTATTACAGTCGAAGCTCTAATTAGCGGACACCATCGAGAATTCGACTTGGTGTCCGCTAATTGGAGCTGTCCGCATTTTAGAACGTTTGGTAACAGGGAACATTTGGCCGGGGAAAGAAATCTGTCCGCTAATCAGAGCTGTCCGCCTTTTGAGGTGTCCGCTAATGGGGGCTTCTTTTTTTTTTTAGATACTGACCCAGGAAGACTGGAATCTAGTCATGTATGATGGTATCCGGGCAACCACAAAATGGGCGTCACTTTACTTCTTGTCCTTGATGACGATTGGTTATTATGTTTTATTCAACTTGTTGGTTGCCATTCTGGTGGAAGGCTTCACGACGCCTCTGGTAAGTGTAGACGTTTTTTAAACATTGTTTCAACGTCCAAATAACGTTCTGAAGTTAAAATAACATTGTTTGGACGTTAAAAAAACGTTCTGTGCCTGTTGGGTTGTATATACGTTAGTGGCCGGTTAGCTCAGTCGGTAGAGCGCTCGCCTCACAACCGAAAGGTTGTAGGTTCGATCCCGACCATCACCCGCTCAACGAATGAGTAGCACAAAACAGATAAACTGAATTGTGTTGTACGTCACTAGGAGTTGACGGCAGGTGTGGCGCTTTATTTCAGTCTAAATCTACCCAGTAGTCTAACGCTAGCGAAAGAGACTACTCCGCTGTACGGCCGCTACCGACACAAGACCTCCCCGATTATTTACTATATACAGTAGACTCTCCATAACTCGAACACCCAAGGGGAATCGAAAATCGTTCGAGTTATGGAGAAGAGTTCGAGTAGTAGAGAGTTTGAAACTTTTGTAAAACTTTTCTCTTATTCATGGAATGAGTTGATGGAAATGAAACATTTGATAAAATATCTACTTTTTGGGTTGATAAGAAGGTCAAAACATATATCTTTTAGCATCAACAATTTATTCACTGAGGAAAAAATCAGTAATTACAGTTTGTTTACTATTAATATCAATATCTTGT